>OX421432.1:17362422-17417415 GCA_949126915.1 Musotima nitidalis | reverse complement strand
GATGCCGATGCCGTCCAAGCGGACATACCCACTAACCCTCCTTGATGCAACCTCTCACGCCGAAGAAAACGCAGCGCGGGCTCGCTTTCGCATTCAACCGCACTGCGCCGGCACGCCCCAGCATCGGGGCACCTCACTACCCGGGGGAGTGTCCTGTCGCACTTAGGACATACCCCCAGACGGCTGAAACCGTGCAATGCAAGCAGAGACCGTCAATCTCCACTCGCTGGTTTCGTAGGGGAGTCAGCATTCCGCTTATTTCCCCCCTGTACCGCCTCCGCGGGCCGGCAGGATTGAGGACTTTCCCAATTCTGCCGGTCCTTCCTCCCAATGCGATGGGCATCCCTCACTGCTCCATCGCATTGGCTCCTGTCGCCTTGCGCCGCGCAACCGCAACCGCGCGCGCCGGCCGAGCAGCCTCTTTTGCGGCGGCAGTGGGAACCGCCACCGCGTACGACACCCTCACAGGAGGAGGGCTGCAGAAAGCCCCCCCCATCACATGGCCCGAATCGTGGCCGACCTCGAAGCAGACTGCGCATTTGGGCTTGGCCCCGCAGTCTGACCCCTTATGTCCCTCTTTACCGCATCGGAAACAAAGTCCGGAGCGGTCCACAGACGCGGGGCAACGTTGACGCGTGTGCCCCAGCCCCATGCACTTGAAGCAGCGCATGGGGCGATCCTCCAGAACTTCCACCCGGGCAGAGCTCCACCCGAGCAAGACCCTCCCAGCCTCAGACAAAGCCTTAGCCGCCACGATGGGGCATCGCACAAAAGCGAGCCCCACACCTCCCGGACCCTCCCGTATTGGCCCCGCCTTAATTTGGCCCGGGGAACAACCCGCCTTGTGGGCCAGAGCCCACACCAATTCCTCCGCGGACACCGACTCATCGATGCCCGCTACCCGCACAACGACCGACTTCTCGGGGCGGGAGACCGTGGCAACCTCAGCCAAGGCCTCTCTCAGTTTGCCCGCGAGCTCATCCGCTTTGGCACCCCCGTTCGGACCCGACACCTCCAGAAGCCTGGCACCCGTAGCCGACCTCCGAATGTCGAGTCCTTCCTCTAGCCCCAAGTCCTTAATGGGGACCGCCTCCCTGGCCCTCCGCATAACCTCGCTGTAGGAGACCTTCCCCTCAGCGTCCGGCCGCAGCGTAACCACCACAGCGGCCGAGCGCGGAGCCTCAAGTTTTGCCCTTGGGCGCCTCGGGGGAACCGAAATGGGCCCCAGGACCGCCTTCGGGGGAGCCCCGACACCACCAACCTTTGGGGAGGGAGCAACAGGCCCCTTCCCCTTACCCACAACTGGGCCAACACTCGCCGGAACCTTGCCCGCAGCCAACGGCGGGCGGAGCACCGGCTCCGCAGGCAAGCGCGCCTCCAGTCCCGCCATTCGAGCGCTGACCATGGTGCCGACCGACACCAAAAGGTCCCTCTTCAGGCCCTCCACCCATTCCGCGCCGGGAGACCCCGCAGCCCTCATTTCAGCTGCCTTCCGCGCAGCCCTCTCCTCAACCAGAGCCTCCCCGCTGAGCTTGAGCTGCATCCGGTATATTTTCAGACTCTGCTCAAGCTTCAGCTTTTCCTCCCTATGCCGCCTCACGAAGATCTCAGAGATCTTATCAATCCAATCACACCTCTTCCTGACACTGTTGATCAGCTTAGTCTCAGCGGCACGATCCATGCCCTTCGTGTTCGTCGAATAAAGCACCCACTCCGTAAACTCTTTGACCATCTTATCCAGGTCCTCATTGGAGTAATCCTCAAAGCTTGAGGGCCCCTCAGCGGTTGCCTGGTCATCCTCCTCACCCGACTCACTCTCCCGACTCCTCCGAGCCTCCCTCGCACTCTCAACCTCCATCGAGGAAACAGAAAATCTGTCCTCAAACTCGTTGTACATCATCGAACCCGATGATGTACAACGCTAACACCCGCAGACACAATAAAACAAAATAAAAACCCACAAAAATAAACAAAAACCCACCGAAAAAACAAAACAAGAAAAATTTGAGCCTTCTGCCGAATTTTCAGTTTCCCAAAAATCCGACGAAAAACCACAAAAACTCACAGAAGCCGAATCGCAAAACAGTCCAAATTTCCACAGAATGCCAAAGTCACAAGAATACACAGGAATCAGTCCAAAAAACAAGCAGAAGTAGGCCCAGACAGGAAAATCGCACGTCGAAATCCCTATCTGGACGATCCTATTGCCGTATCGCAATCAACGAAAAACCCATACAAATTCGACAAACAATAAAAATATTATTTGCCGAAAAAGTACAGGGCCGATCGAAGAAAGCGACACGTCAAAAGATAGGTCTCAACGAGCACCAAAAGTCACCAAAAAACCACGAGAAAACAAAACCACTAACACCACCTCAGTACGAAAGTTCGACCTCAACCTAACCTAACCTAACCTAACCTAACCTAACCTAACCTAACCTAACCTAACCTAACCTAACCTAACCTAACCTAACCTAACCTAACCTAACCTAACCTAACCTAACCTAACCTAACCTAACCTAACCTAACCTAACCTAACCTAACCTAACCTAACCTAACCTAACCTAACCTAACCTAACCTAACCTAACCTAACCTAACCTAACCTAACCTAACCTAACCTAACCTAACCTAACCTAACCTAACCTAACCTAACCTAACCTAACCTAACCTAACCTAACCTAACCTAACCTAACCTAACCTAACCTAACCTAACCTAACCTAACCTAACCTAACCTAACCTAACCTAACCTAACCTAACCTAACCTAACCTAACCTAACCTAACCTAACCTAACCTAACCTAACCTAACCTAACCTAACCTAACCTAACCTAACCTAACCTAACCTAACCTAACCTAACCTAACCTAACCTAACCTAACCTAACCTAACCTAACCTAACCTAACCTAACCTAACCTAACCTAACCTAACCTAACCTAACCTAACCTAACCTAACCTAACCTAACCTAACCTAACCTAACCTAACCTAACCTAACCTAACCTAACCTAACCTAACCTAACCTAACCTAACCTAACCTAACCTAACCTAACCTAACCTAACCTAACCTAACCTAACCTAACCTAACCTAACCTAACCTAACCTAACCTAACCTAACCTAACCTAACCTAACCTAACCTAACCTAACCTAACCTAACCTAACCTAACCTAACCTAACCTAACCTAACCTAACCTAACCTAACCTAACCTAACCTAACCTAACCTAACCTAACCTAACCTAACCTAACCTAACCTAACCTAACCTAACCTAACCTAACCTAACCTAACCTAACCTAACCTAACCTAACCTAACCTAACCTAACCTAACCTAACCTAACCTAACCTAACCTAACCTAACCTAACCTAACCTAACCTAACCTAACCTAACCTAACCTAACCTAACCTAACCTAACCTAACCTAACCTAACCTAACCTAACCTAACCTAACCTAACCTAACCTAACCTAACCTAACCTAACCTAACCTAACCTAACCTAACCTAACCTAACCTAACCTAACCTAACCTAACCTAACCTAACCTAACCTAACCTAACCTAACCTAACCTAACCTAACCTAACCTAACCTAACCTAACCTAACCTAACCTAACCTAACCTAACCTAACCTAACCTAACCTAACCTAACCTAACCTAACCTAACCTAACCTAACCTAACCTAACCTAACCTAACCTAACCTAACCTAACCTAACCTAACCTAACCTAACCTAACCTAACCTAACCTAACCTAACCTAACCTAACCTAACCTAACCTAACCTAACCTAACCTAACCTAACCTAACCTAACCTAACCTAACCTAACCTAACCTAACCTAACCTAACCTAACCTAACCTAACCTAACCTAACCTAACCTAACCTAACCTAACCTAACCTAACCTAACCTAACCTAACCTAACCTAACCTAACCTAACCTAACCTAACCTAACCTAACCTAACCTAACCTAACCTAACCTAACCTAACCTAACCTAACCTAACCTAACCTAACCTAACCTAACCTAACCTAACCTAACCTAACCTAACCTAACCTAACCTAACCTAACCTAACCTAACCTAACCTAACCTAACCTAACCTAACCTAACCTAACCTAACCTAACCTAACCTAACCTAACCTAACCTAACCTAACCTAACCTAACCTAACCTAACCTAACCTAACCTAACCTAACCTAACCTAACCTAACCTAACCTAACCTAACCTAACCTAACCTAACCTAACCTAACCTAACCTAACCTAACCTAACCTAACCTAACCTAACCTAACCTAACCTAACCTAACCTAACCTAACCTAACCTAACCTAACCTAACCTAACCTAACCTAACCTAACCTAACCTAACCTAACCTAACCTAACCTAACCTAACCTAACCTAACCTAACCTAACCTAACCTAACCTAACCTAACCTAACCTAACCTAACCTAACCTAACCTAACCTAACCTAACCTAACCTAACCTAACCTAACCTAACCTAACCTAACCTAACCTAACCTAACCTAACCTAACCTAACCTAACCTAACCTAACCTAACCTAACCTAACCTAACCTAACCTAACCTAACCTAACCTAACCTAACCTAACCTAACCTAACCTAACCTAACCTAACCTAACCTAACCTAACCTAACCTAACCTAACCTAACCTAACCTAACCTAACCTAACCTAACCTAACCTAACCTAACCTAACCTAACCTAACCTAACCTAACCTAACCTAACCTAACCTAACCTAACCTAACCTAACCTAACCTAACCTAACCTAACCTAACCTAACCTAACCTAACCTAACCTAACCTAACCTAACCTAACCTAACCTAACCTAACCTAACCTAACCTAACCTAACCTAACCTAACCTAACCTAACCTAACCTAACCTAACCTAACCTAACCTAACCTAACCTAACCTAACCTAACCTAACCTAACCTAACCTAACCTAACCTAACCTAACCTAACCTAACCTAACCTAACCTAACCTAACCTAACCTAACCTAACCTAACCTAACCTAACCTAACCTAACCTAACCTAACCTAACCTAACCTAACCTAACCTAACCTAACCTAACCTAACCTAACCTAACCTAACCTAACCTAACCTAACCTAACCTAACCTAACCTAACCTAACCTAACCTAACCTAACCTAACCTAACCTAACCTAACCTAACCTAACCTAACCTAACCTAACCTAACCTAACCTAACCTAACCTAACCTAACCTAACCTAACCTAACCTAACCTAACCTAACCTAACCTAACCTAACCTAACCTAACCTAACCTAACCTAACCTAACCTAACCTAACCTAACCTAACCTAACCTAACCTAACCTAACCTAACCTAACCTAACCTAACCTAACCTAACCTAACCTAACCTAACCTAACCTAACCTAACCTAACCTAACCTAACCTAACCTAACCTAACCTAACCTAACCTAACCTAACCTAACCTAACCTAACCTAACCTAACCTAACCTAACCTAACCTAACCTAACCTAACCTAACCTAACCTAACCTAACCTAACCTAACCTAACCTAACCTAACCTAACCTAACCTAACCTAACCTAACCTAACCTAACCTAACCTAACCTAACCTAACCTAACCTAACCTAACCTAACCTAACCTAACCTAACCTAACCTAACCTAACCTAACCTAACCTAACCTAACCTAACCTAACCTAACCTAACCTAACCTAACCTAACCTAACCTAACCTAACCTAACCTAACCTAACCTAACCTAACCTAACCTAACCTAACCTAACCTAACCTAACCTAACCTAACCTAACCTAACCTAACCTAACCTAACCTAACCTAACCTAACCTAACCTAACCTAACCTAACCTAACCTAACCTAACCTAACCTAACCTAACCTAACCTAACCTAACCTAACCTAACCTAACCTAACCTAACCTAACCTAACCTAACCTAACCTAACCTAACCTAACCTAACCTAACCTAACCTAACCTAACCTAACCTAACCTAACCTAACCTAACCTAACCTAACCTAACCTAACCTAACCTAACCTAACCTAACCTAACCTAACCTAACCTAACCTAACCTAACCTAACCTAACCTAACCTAACCTAACCTAACCTAACCTAACCTAACCTAACCTAACCTAACCTAACCTAACCTAACCTAACCTAACCTAACCTAACCTAACCTAACCTAACCTAACCTAACCTAACCTAACCTAACCTAACCTAACCTAACCTAACCTAACCTAACCTAACCTAACCTAACCTAACCTAACCTAACCTAACCTAACCTAACCTAACCTAACCTAACCTAACCTAACCTAACCTAACCTAACCTAACCTAACCTAACCTAACCTAACCTAACCTAACCTAACCTAACCTAACCTAACCTAACCTAACCTAACCTAACCTAACCTAACCTAACCTAACCTAACCTAACCTAACCTAACCTAACCTAACCTAACCTAACCTAACCTAACCTAACCTAACCTAACCTAACCTAACCTAACCTAACCTAACCTAACCTAACCTAACCTAACCTAACCTAACCTAACCTAACCTAACCTAACCTAACCTAACCTAACCTAACCTAACCTAACCTAACCTAACCTAACCTAACCTAACCTAACCTAACCTAACCTAACCTAACCTAACCTAACCTAACCTAACCTAACCTAACCTAACCTAACCTAACCTAACCTAACCTAACCTAACCTAACCTAACCTAACCTAACCTAACCTAACCTAACCTAACCTAACCTAACCTAACCTAACCTAACCTAACCTAACCTAACCTAACCTAACCTAACCTAACCTAACCTAACCTAACCTAACCTAACCTAACCTAACCTAACCTAACCTAACCTAACCTAACCTAACCTAACCTAACCTAACCTAACCTAACCTAACCTAACCTAACCTAACCTAACCTAACCTAACCTAACCTAACCTAACCTAACCTAACCTAACCTAACCTAACCTAACCTAACCTAACCTAACCTAACCTAACCTAACCTAACCTAACCTAACCTAACCTAACCTAACCTAACCTAACCTAACCTAACCTAACCTAACCTAACCTAACCTAACCTAACCTAACCTAACCTAACCTAACCTAACCTAACCTAACCTAACCTAACCTAACCTAACCTAACCTAACCTAACCTAACCTAACCTAACCTAACCTAACCTAACCTAACCTAACCTAACCTAACCTAACCTAACCTAACCTAACCTAACCTAACCTAACCTAACCTAACCTAACCTAACCTAACCTAACCTAACCTAACCTAACCTAACCTAACCTAACCTAACCTAACCTAACCTAACCTAACCTAACCTAACCTAACCTAACCTAACCTAACCTAACCTAACCTAACCTAACCTAACCTAACCTAACCTAACCTAACCTAACCTAACCTAACCTAACCTAACCTAACCTAACCTAACCTAACCTAACCTAACCTAACCTAACCTAACCTAACCTAACCTAACCTAACCTAACCTAACCTAACCTAACCTAACCTAACCTAACCTAACCTAACCTAACCTAACCTAACCTAACCTAACCTAACCTAACCTAACCTAACCTAACCTAACCTAACCTAACCTAACCTAACCTAACCTAACCTAACCTAACCTAACCTAACCTAACCTAACCTAACCTAACCTAACCTAACCTAACCTAACCTAACCTAACCTAACCTAACCTAACCTAACCTAACCTAACCTAACCTAACCTAACCTAACCTAACCTAACCTAACCTAACCTAACCTAACCTAACCTAACCTAACCTAACCTAACCTAACCTAACCTAACCTAACCTAACCTAACCTAACCTAACCTAACCTAACCTAACCTAACCTAACCTAACCTAACCTAACCTAACCTAACCTAACCTAACCTAACCTAACCTAACCTTTTTTTTTTTTTTTTTTTTTTTTTTTTTTTTTTTTTTTTTTTTTTTTTTTTTTTTTTTTTTTTTTTTTTTTTTTAAGGTCCCAAAAAATGCATTTACGCATTCCCCGCCACAATGGGGTCGTGACGGGGATATGTGGGACTCGCCGCCCCCCACCAACCAACCAACGGGGCGGAATACCCACTAAAAAACAGACCATTTGCCTCACGCGCATTTCGAGGGGGACACGGGAATTGCTGTCGCATGACACCGCGACCCCTCTGGCGCGCCCCGCATAACGCGGGAAACTCGGCAGGAGGGCCCTCAAAACGTAGGGCTCTCCCCTTCTCGAGAGCTTTGAAGAGCGGGTGAGGACAGACCCCTAGTCTCACCCGCGCTCTCATCCACCCACCTAGCTGGACGGTGGGGGTATCTCCACACGCCGCTCACTCTGAGTCCCCGAAGGAGTGGGGAGAGGAGCGGCGGGGGCCGCAGCTGAGGAAGTCTTAGCTGCGGCAACCTTCTTCTTCGCCGGACGGGGTGGGCTGCACTTGCAGCCCTTCGCACCCACCAGATGATTGGCAGGTCTACCTACATCCCCGCAGACAGGGCAGTGCGGCTCAGATGTGCACGCCGCCGCCCTATGACCCGATTGACCACAACGATAGCACAGACGGCTGCGGTCGATATCGCTTTTGCAGTTAAACTGCTGGTGTCCAGGTTCGAAGCACCTGAAGCACTTCTGGGGCCTGGCCGCCAACAGTCTAACGCTAACAGCGCTCCACCCTAAAAGCAGCCGCCTACCAGCAACCAACTTTTTAGCCGCTGCCACTGGGCAACGCACCCAGACGGCACCCAGCCCAGACGGGCCGCGGCGAATCTCACCTACCCTCACACTCCCTTCGGGGCACTCCCCCCTCAGGGCTACGGAAGACACGACCTGATCCCTATCGACGCTGTCGTCGAGGCCGATGAGGCGCAGCTCAGAGCACTTCATCGGCCTAGAAACTACGACATCGGGGACCAGAACCCCTCTCAAGGCAGCGGCAAAGCTATCCGCCTTCTCGCCCTTATCGCCCCGAACTTCCAGGACGCGCCCACCGGATTGCGTCTTACGAATCCTCAGCTTGTCTGGCTCTATGCCATGATCCGCCGGACAGACTTTCCCTATCACTTCTTTAAGTACCTTCGCGTACGTAAGGCCTTTCTCCAATGCCTCCTGCGGCAGAGACAGAGCAATTGCCGAAGATTTGGGCTCTTGCATCTTCTGCTTGCGAGGCTTTTTCTTGCCCTTGGGCTTCGCAACCTTCTTCGCGAGCTGTTTCTCAGCGGACTGTTTCACAGCGGGCCTGGACTTCCGCTTGGTAACCAAGGTAAATCCGTCGTCAGCTGGTTCAGACGGAGTTGGAACCACCTCCTCTTGAGCGGGCGGAGCCACAGACTTCTGGGCTCGCCGCTTCTCCTTCTTCTTTTTCGCTGCAGATGGTGCAGCAGGCCGCACAGTAGAAGCTACTGTAGCTGGCGGCAAACGCGCGTCCAAGAGAGCCGTAACTTTACGGAGGATGGACGCCTCTAAGTCCTCCAATGGAGGAGGAACTGCTGGGGCAGCTACCGGGGAGCTCGCTCTACCCGGTGAAGGAAAAGACGGCGCGACGGAATCTTCAACAACGGGAGGCATGGACCTCTCCCGCTGGTTCTGCCGTGACGACCTCTCGCTGCGCAGCTGCTCTTTCAGCACATCTACTTCGTCTCCAAGCTTCATCATCTGGACGCTTAGCTCGGCCACCTTGGTCCGCAGGCGGTCATTGTCCTCCTGCAGCTGCTTGGACTCGACCGAAGAGAAAGAGCGGTCATAGATGTCGCCGACCGCTCCTCTTATCGATATGACAGCGGCGTTCAGGGCTTTGACGTAGGTGCCCTTCAGGTTTCCTGACTTCTTCGCCACGTTTTCGACCACTGTCAGGTCGACTTCGACCCCCTTCACCAGTTCCGATACTGGGACCCGTTCAATTGGTTTTTCCATATGACCACGCTCGCTTCTCAGAGCACGCGCTGCGTTGGCCATCTCCAAAACCTCAGCCTCTTTCTGCGCAGCGAGACGAGCTTGCTCATCCGCCTTCGCTCTCTTCGCCGTCTGGAGAAATGAACGCGCCTTCCCTAGCCCCATACAGAGACCATGCGTAGGGGGCCTACCGCGCCCCTTCTTCACGGCATCCGCTGGACCTTTAGCCGAAACATCGGCTTCCATCTCTTCTTCGACCTCTGAATGGTCGTCACTGTCTAGCTCCACCTCAGACAAGACACCCTCTGAATCTCCTTCACTCAAATCGGAGATAGAGCGATTTGCCTCTCTCTCCAACGCCTCAAGAACCCGCATTTGATCGCGGTATCTGATAACTACCTCGGCCCTCGACAACATCTGGCCCGGAATGCGACTCACCCCCTCACTCTCCGCGCCTGAAAGCGCACTCTCCTCCGCGTCTTGCGACGCCACACCCTCCGACGAAACGAAATTTTTATTTAAAGAATCCATATGAGTCCCACGAGTATGGGGGAAATAAAAAGTCCACCCGGGCAGTGCCCCCTGTACCCGGGTAAGCGTAAATTTATCGACCAGAGGGGCCGCTGATCCCCTGGCCGAGTGACGCCCTAAAGACTGGTCACCCACCAGCCATTCATCCTCTCGCCGGGCGTAAAGCTTAGGATTGGGAATTTATTATTGAGGTTGTCTCCTCTCGGTCCGGCCGGTGAAGGCAAGACCCCTGGTCCCCAGAATGGGGGTAACAGTTTGCCCGACGGGTGGGAATGAAACCCTGCCCGCCGCGCGATCCCATCTCCAAGCCCCCTGACAGAACAGAGGGGGGAGACAGGAAAACCAGAGCCGGGAAGGCTCGCCACCCCGAAAAAGCCACGACGCAGAACGCGGCTCCCCACCCCAGGGCCGCTTTCCAGCCGCAAAGTGCGACCGGGGGTGCGCCCCACAAAACCCGCCAGTTTTGGTCCGCGCCGGCCTTATACAAGCCGGTACCACAGAGTGTGGCTTTCCCCTATCCGCCACCCGGGGACGCGCCTGATGGGAGTCTGGCAACTCCACACGGGAACCTAACCTAACCTAACCTAACCTAACCTAACCTAACCTAACCTAACCTAACCTAACCTAACCTTTTTTTTTTTTTTTTTTTTTTTTTTTTTTTTTTTTTTTTTTTTTTTAAGGTCCCAAAAAATGCATTTACGCATTCCCCGCCACAATGGGGTCGTGACGGGGATATGTGGGACTCGCCGCCCCCCACCAACCAACCAACGGGGCGGAATACCCACTAAAAAACAGACCATTTGCCTCACGCGCATTTCGAGGGGGACACGGGAATTGCTGTCGCATGACACCGCGACCCCTCTGGCGCGCCCCGCATAACGCGGGAAACCCGGCAGGAAGGCCCTGAAAAGGTAGGGCTCTCCCCTTCTCGAGAGCTTTGAAGAGCGGGTGAGGACAGACCCCTAGTCTCACCCGCGCTCTCGGCCACCCACCTAGCTGGACGGTGGGGGCGTCGCCACACGCCGCTCACTCTGAGTCCCCGAAGAAATGGGGAGAGGAGCAGCGGGGGCCGCAGCTGAAGTAGTCTTAGCTGCGGCAACCTTCTTCTTCGCCGGACGGGGTGGGCTGCACTTGCAGCCCTTCGCACCCACCAAATGATTGGCAGGTCTACCCGCATCCTCACAGACAGGGCAATGCGGCTCCGATGTGCACGCCGCCGCCCAATGACCCGATTGACCACAACGATAACAGAGACGGCTGCGGTCGATATCGCTTTTGCAGTTAAACTGCTGGTGTCCAGGTTCGAAGCACCTGAAGCACTTCTGAGGCCTGGCCGCCAACAGTCTAACGCTAACAGCGCTCCACCCTAATAGCAGCCGCCTACCAGCGACCAACTTTTTAGCCGCGGCCACTGGGCAACGCACCCAGACGGCACCCAGCCCAGAAGGGCCGCGGCGAATCTCTCCTACCCTCACACTCCCTTCGGGGCACTCCCCCCTCAGGGCTACCGAAGACACCACCTGATCTCTATCGACGCTGTCGTCGAGGCCGATGAGGCGCAGTTCAGAGCACTTCATCGGCCTAGAAACTACGACATCGGGGACCAGAACCCCTCTCAAGGCAGCGGCAAAACTATCCGCCTTCTCGCCCTTGTCACCCCGAACCTCCAGGACTCGCGCACCAGATTGCGACTTCCTGATACGCAGGTCTTCTGGCTTAATGCCGTGATCCGCCGGACATACCTTTCCTACTGCATCCTTCAGCACCTTTGCGTAGGAAAGGCCTTTCTCCAGAGCCTCCTGCGGCAGAGATAGTGCAATCGCCGAAGACTTGGGCTCTTGCATTTTCTGCTTACGTTGCGTTTTGCGCTTCGACTTCTGAGCCTTCTTCTTCGCCTCAGCGGGCCTGGACTTCCGCTTGGCAACCAACGTAAACCCGTCGTTAGCTGGTTCAGACGGAGTTGGAACCACCTCTTCTTGAGCGGGCGGAGCCACAGACTTCTGGGCTCGCCGCTTCTTCTTCTTTTTAGCTGCGGATGAAGCAGCAGGCCGCACAACAGGAGCTGCTGTGACTGGCGGCAGACGCGACTCCAGGAAAGCTGTAAGCTTCTGGAGAATCGACGCTTCCATTTCCTGTAGATCAGGAACTGCTGGAGCAGCGACCGGGGAGTTAAATGCTCTACCCGGTGACGGAACTGACGGCTCGACACACGGCGGAGGGACACAAAGTTCTTGCACAGCGGGAGGCATGGACCTCTCCCGCTGGTTCTGACGCTCAGCCTCCAACTCATCTCGTAGCGACCTCTCGCTGCGCAGCTGTTCCTTCAGCATGTCCACTTCGTCACTAAGCGTTGTCATTCGGACACTTAGCTCGGCCACCTTGGTCCGCAGGCGGTCATTGTCCTCCTGCAGTTGTTTGGACTCCACTGATGAAAAAGAGCGGTCGTAGATGTCGCCGACCGCTCCCCTAATCGAAGTGACGGCTTCTTTGAGGGCTTTGACATAAGTGCCCTTTAGATGTCCAGACTTCTTCGCCACATTTTCGACAACAGTCAAGTCGACTTCCACCCCCTTCACCAGTTCCGACACTGGGATTCGTTCGATCGGTCTCTCGACGTGGCCACGCTCGCTTCTCAGAGCACGCGCTGCGTTGGCCATCTCCAAAACCTCAGCCTCTTTCTGCGCAGCGAGACGAGCTTGCTCATCCGCCTTCGCTCTCTTCGCCGTCTGGAGAAATGAACGCGCCTTCCCTAGCCCCATACAGAGACCATGCGTAGGGGGCCTACCGCGCCCCTTCTTCACGGCATCCGCTGGACCTTTAGCCGAAACATCGGCTTCTACCTCTTCTTCGATATCTGAGTGGTCGTCACTGTCTACCTCAGACAAGATACCCTCGGAATCTCCCTCACTCAAATCGGAGATAGAGCGATTTGCCTCCCTCTCCAACGCCTCCAAAACCCGCATTTGATCGCGGTAACGAATCACCACCTCGGCCCTCGACAACATCTGGCCCGGGATGCGACTCACCCCCTCACTCTCCGCGCCTGAAAGCGCACCTTCCTCCGCGTCTTGCGACGCCACACCCTCCGACGAAACGAAATTTTTGTTAAAAGAATCCATATGAGTCCCACGAGTATGGGGGAAATAAAAAGTCCACCCGGGCAGTGCCCCCTGTACCCGGGTAAGCGTAAATTTATCGACCAGAGGGGCCGCTGATCCCCTGGCCGAGTGACGCCCTAAAGACTGGTCACCCACCAGCCATTCATCCTCTCGCCGGGCGTAAAGCTTAGGATTGGGAATTTATTATTGAGGTTGTCTCCTCTCGGTCCGGCCGGTGAAGGCAAGACCCCTGGTCCCCAGAATGGGGGTAACAGTTTGCCCGACGAGTGGGAATGAAACCCTGCCCGCCGCGCGATCCCATCTCCAAGCCCCCTGACAGAACAGAGGGGGGAGACAAGAAAACCAGAGCCGGGAAGGCTCGCCACCCCGAAAAAGCCACGACGCAGAACGCGGCTCCCCACCCCAGGGCCGCTTTCCAGCCGCGAAGTGCGACCGGGGGTGCGCCCCACAAAACCCGCCAGTTTTGGTCCGCGCCGGCCTTATACAAGCCGGTACCACAAAGTGTGGCTTTCCCCTATCCGCCACCCGGGGACGCGCCTGATGGGAGTCTGGCAACTCCACACGGGAACCTAACCTAACCTAACCTAACCTAACCTAACCTAACCTAACCTAACCTAACCTAACCTAACCTAACCTAACCTAACCTAACCTAACCTAACCTAACCTAACCTAACCTAACCTTTTTTTTTTTTTTTTTTTTTTTTTTTTTTTTTTTTTTTTTTTTTTATACTCCCCAAAAATGCATTTACGCATACCCCTCCGCTCGGGGGAGCGAAGGGGTTATGTGGGACTCGCCGCCCCCCACCATGACCACCGATGGGGCGGAATACCCACTAAAAAGGGAGTCTTTTCCCGCACTCAGCACCTGACATGGCGAGTTCGCTCTCGCATTTCACCGCCATGCCAGGTATCGCCATTGCCCGGCGGGAAGCCAGGCACTTGCGCCTCGGAGAGGGGCGTTATGGCACGCCCCCCCACCGGTGATGCCGTGCAATGCAGGGACAGGTCCCCCGACCCGACCCCGCGGCACCACTATACACCTCGAAGCAGGCATATAGGCCTCTCCTACATGCCTGCCCCAGAAACAGATGGAGCAGCTCACTGCTCCATCGAGGAATATCCCGCTGGACGAGCGCCAGCCGACACTTCAGCTGGCGTCTTACCTCTCACTGGGGGAGGGTTGCACAAAGAACCCCCCATAATGTGCCCAGAATCCCTACCTTTCCCCTCACAGACGACACACCGGGACTTCTCCCGGCAGTCAAATACCCTATGCCCCTCTTTTCCGCACTTAAAGCACAGAGTGCTGCGGTCCTCCATCGACGGGCACATCGCCCGTGTGTGCCCCACCTCCATGCACTTGAAGCAGCGCATGGGGCGGGCCTCCAACAAAACCACCCTCGCCGAACTCATTCCCACACGAATGCGCCTATCATCCCGCAGCGACTTCGCTACAGGGAAAGGACACCTAACCACGGCTGAGCCAATTCCGCCGGGGTTCGAGCGAATTTCCCCGACTTTTATTTGCTCAGCCGGCCCGCCGTATTTGGCGACTATCTCAGCGTGGAGCTCCTGCGAAGTGACGGTCTCGTCCAAACCAGACACCCTCATTTCCGCGCACTTCACAGGACACCAGACAGACACATCCCCTCCCACAACAACCCGCAGCTTCTCCGCTGTCAGAGCCGCACTCTCCGCTCTTTTGGGGCCAGGGAACTCCAACATCCTGGCCCCTGTTGCCGTCTTCCGAATAGTGGGGGACTCCTCCGGACCGAGGCCAGCTCCCTCCTTCATCCTCATCAGAACGTCCTTATAAAGGACGCCCCTCGAGACCGCGTCCGGCCGCAGCTCAAACACCACTGCGGCCGTCCGCGGCGACACCAAACTCGGCTTTCGCTGAACCTCCGACCTAGTCACCTGTGGGACCCGGTTCTTTGCCATTGCTGGCGCAGGAACGGGCCCCGACCCTACTTTTGGGACACTTCCCGCAGTTTTTGAGACCAAGGCCTCTTTTCCCGTCTTTTTGGGCAAAGAAGCCTTGGCCTTTTTGCCCTTCTTAGTCACTTGGACCTCCGTCCATCCCTCCCCCGTATGAACAGGGGAGGTTTCGCCCCTTGAACGGGCGGAAACCCTCTTGCCCACCGCCGGACTATCCACAAGAGTGGCCACCGATTCCCCGCTCGAAAATGAGCCCGTCGTTTGCGTCCCAGCCGCATGAAGCGGGCGGGAGCCGATCTTGGCCATTATGCGCCCCTCAAAAGCCGCCAACATCTCCACCAGAGAGCGGTTGACACTCTCCATGCACAACCGCTTTACCTCCTCGACCATCTCTGGCCGCACTTCCGCCGAAACACGAGGAGACGGAGTCCTCTCCCTCTCCAACTCCCTCTCCAATTCCTCAATCCGCCGACTCTTCTCTGCCAAAGCAGCTCTGTCCCTCTCTCTTTCCCTCAGGCACCTCTCTATAGCGGTCGGCTCATCCCGGGAGGCAATGACCTGCATTACCTCCGCGAGCTGACCTATAGCGCCCTTTAGCTCCCCCACCAAAGTGCCCTTAATGCACTTCGCCTCCCGAACAATCCTGAGGGCGGTCGTCATGTTCCCTCCAGCAAAAGCGTGAAGGGTATCAATATCGGCCGCCTCCAAGTCTACCCCTGTATCAGTGGGAGGAAACCCACTGGTATCGATTCCCGCATACCAGACCGCTCTATCCGCCCCAGCAGACTTTCCTTTTCCCCTCTTTGACGCGGGTCTGGAGACAACTCTCCCAGAACCCGAGCCCGGGGAACTGTCGTCCGAGTCCAATTCGGCCCCAGACATCTCCCCTCGACCCCTCTTCCTCCCAGAGTCAGACTCACTCATCGCCTCCATAGAGGAGGTGCTCCTGCAGTCCTCATCGTAGTCGTAATCCGACATACCGAGAAACTACAGGAACAACCTCTAAACCCGCAAAAATCCGAGCGAAGTCGGAAAAAATCCCCGCAAAACTCCCACACAACAAAAACACCCAACAAAAACCCTCCAGATGAGGCTAGGTAAGCCCTCCGTACAGGGGGAGTCAAGCCCCAGCCACCCCAGGAACCCCCAGGACAACCAAGACGAGACCCCCAACAAACAATAAAACCGCACAAAAAACTCTGGCTTCCGAGAAATTTAAAATTTCCCGAAAAGCCAGCGAAAAAACCACAAAACAAAGCCAAGTCGTAAGATAAATACCTCCAAAGTCCAGTATACTGCCAAAGTCGTCAAGCCACACCAGAATCCGTCCGAAAAAACACAGCCAAGTCGTTGTAGGTAAAAATTTCGCCCGTCGAAATTTTTACCTCGACGATCGGATTGTTGCTAAGTTTTCAATGGGAAACCATAAATTTCCGAAAATTGAATTTTCGGAGAAGTATAGCTCCGATCAAATCCAACTTAGCACCAATCGAAAGCCCTCACAAAACACTATCGAACCACCAAAAATCACAAAAAACCCTCACTACTAACACCTCCAGAACACCCTCAACCTAACCTCCAACCTAACCTAACCTAACCTAACCTAACCTAACCTAACCTAACCTAACCTAACCTAACCTAACCTAACCTAACCTAACCTAACCTAACCTAACCTAACCTAACCTAACCTAACCTAACCTAACCTAACCTAACCTAACCTAACCTAACCTAACCTAACCTAACCTAACCTAACCTAACCTAACCTAACCTAACCTAACCTAACCTAACCTAACCTAACCTAACCTAACCTAACCTAACCTAACCTAACCTAACCTAACCTAACCTAACCTAACCTAACCTAACCTAACCTTTTTTTTTTTTTTTTTTTTTTTTTTTTAATGTCCTAAAAATGCTTTTACGCATTCCCCGCCACACGGGAAGTGACGGGGATATGTGGGGCTCGCCGCCCCGAAGATGGAAGCGGGGGCGGAATACCCACTAAAAATGGACCAGAGTCCTCCTCGCGCACTTGATGAGAGGGGAGCACGGGAACGTGTTTACAATCGTCCGTGCCCCCTCGCGCGCAGCCCGAATTTAATGCGAGCACTCTTCGGGAGAAACCGTCTTGGTGTAGGGCTCTCCCTCATCTCTGGACTTTCTTGAGGCGGATAGGGACAGTACCCGTGACCCTACCCGCAGCCCTCAGCCGGTTAGGTAACCGGCGCCTGCTCATCCGGTTGCTCCTGTGTGCCGGAGTTGGAGGCGGCTGCTGCTGCTGCTGTCGCTGCTGCTGCTGCTGGACGCTTCTGTCCTTTCTCTTGCCTCTTCTTCGCTTTCTTCGGGGCCGGCTTGCACCCCTTTCCACCCAGCGAGTGATTCGCAGGCTTGCCTGCCTCTTCGCATAACGGGCAGTGCGGCTCCTGCTTGCACTCTGCGGCCTTGTGGCCTGCCTGCCCACATCTGTAGCATAGTCCGCTGCGGTCCGTGGTGTTCTTGCAGTGAAATTGCAAGTGCCCCGGCTCTAAGCATTTGTAACACTTGAGCGGTCTCGCCTCCAGCAGCTCAACTCGTGCCGCGCTCCACCCTAAACATAGCCGTTTCTCAGCTACGAGTTTCTTCGCCGCGGTAACCGGGCATCTCACCCAGACGGCGCCCATCCCTGAGGGGCCACGACGAATCTCTCCAACTTTCACTGTCCCTTCAGGGCATTCTCCCTTCAGGGCTATTGCAGCAGTGATGTGTGCCTTCTCAATAGTATCATCCAGCCCGGTAAGGCGCAGCTCAGCGCACTTCATGGGCCTCCGCACCCCAATCTCGCTGGCGAAGATACGCCGCATTTCTCCGCATAGACGGTCAGCCTTTACGTGGCTGTCTGGGCCCGAAACCTCAAAAATTCGGTCGCCGGATTGTGTCTGCCGGATCGTTAACTCGCCGGACTTAATTCCTTGTTCGTCTATGTCAATAAGACGAACAGCCTTCTCCAGGAGGCCCTTATATGTTATGCCCCTATCCAACGACTGCTGCGGCACTGAGAGGATGACCGCTGCCGATTTCGGGACCCGCATCGCGCTGTTCCGTTTCTTCCCCTTCTTCTTGGCCGGTTTTTTCGCAGGCTGCGACCGACCGCCCGCGGGCCTAGAACTCCGCTGGCTTTCCACTCCTGAAGCAGCCGCGTCCGCGTATGTCGCCATTGGTGCCTCAACCGAGTCGGGAGGGGCCACGGGCTTCTGGGCGCGCTGCTTGTCCGTCTTCTTTTTAGCCTTGCCCTTTGCCGTAGAGGGCTGATCTAGCTGCGCTTCACTTCCCACTTCGTCCTGACTTAAGGGGCGAGCTGCCATGACTGGCAGACGCGCGTCCAACATTGCGCCCACCTGGCGCAGAATGGAAGCCGTTAACTCCTCCTGCGGTGACGAGACCGCAGGGGAGAAGGCATTTCGCTCGGGGGACGGCCGCGGCGTGAAGTTTGCCACTCTAGGTCCCGGGGACGGGAAACTTAAAACCTCAGGAGCGGGAGGACTGGACCTCTCCCGCAACTGCTGCCGCAAACTCTCCACTTCCTCTCTCAATTGCGCCATTTGCGTGCGCATGTCCACCAGTTCCTTTTGCAGGCGGTCCCTATCTTCTTGCAAACTTTTCTCCGCAGACAAATACGAACCATCGCATATCTCACTTGCAGCATCCCTAATAGACTGCGCCGACTCCTTGAGGGCCTTCACGTAGGTACCCTTCAAGTTCTTTGACCTCACCGCGACCTCCATGACCAAATCCACATCTGTATTAACCCTCTGCAGAAGCACAGAGAGTGGCGTCCCACGGGGCGGCATCGGGGCATAGCCTCGCTCCGCGCGGATGGCACGTGCCTTTTTTGCCGCCTCAGCGATTTTCGCCTCAGCCTGTGCTTCCGCAGAGGCCCTAGATCGAAGCCTTTTTGCGGCCTGAAGTTCGGCCCTAGCTTTTCCTACCCCAACGTAGCGACCATGCGAAGCAGGTCGACCGCGCCCTCTTTTTCTCGCCAAGACACTCGGCTGAACCGGGGTCTCCGAAGGGACCACCTCATCAGCATCCGAAGTGTCATCACTATCCAACGCAGAACCATTAGACAACTCATCCTCCAGATCACTGCGAAACTCCTCCTCAATCTCCTCCAATTCCCGCATTTGAGAGCGGTATCTCTCGACAATCTGTCGACACTCCAGGTTTGAGCCCGAGGACAGACCTACACCTACCTCGTCCGAAGACGACATCTCCGCGTCTTGCGACGCCACACCACCAGAAACGATTTTATTTTGAAATTCCATGCGATTCCCACGAGTATGGGGGAAATAAAAAGTCCACCCGGGCAGTGCCCCCTGTACCCGGGTAAGCGTAGATTTATCGACCAGAGGGGCCGCTGATCCCCTGGCCGAGTGACGCCCTCGAGACTGGTCACCCACCAGCCATTCATCCTCTCGCCGGGCGTAAAGCTTAGGATTAGGGATTTATTATTGAGGTTGTCTCCTCTCGGTCCGGCCGTTGAAGGCAAGACCCCTGGTCCCCAGAATGGGGGTAACAGTTTGCCCGACGGGTGGGGATGAAACCCAGCCCGCCGCGCGAGATCCTATCTCTAAGCCCCCTGGCAAAACAGAGGGGAGAGATAGGAAACCAGAGCCGGGAAGGCTCACCACCCCGAAAAAGCCGCGAAACAGAACGCGGCTCCCCACCCCAGGGCCGCTTTCCAGCCGCGAAGTGCGACCGGGGGTGCGCCCCACAAAACCCGCCAGTTTTGGTCCGCGCCGGACTTACATTAAATTAATTAAAAGCCGGTACCACAATGTGTGGCATGCCCCTATCCGCCACCCGGGGACGCGCCCGATGGGAGTCTGGCAACTCCACACGGGAACCTAACCTAACCTAACCTAACCTAACCTAACCTAACCTAACCTAACCTAACCTAACCTAACCTAACCTAACCTAACCTAACCTAACCTTTTTTTTTTTTTTTTTTTTTTTTTTTTTTTTTTTTTTTTTTTTTTTTTTTTTTTTTTTTTTTTTTTTTTTTTTTTTTTTTTTTTTTTTTTTTTAAGGTCCCAAAAAATGCATTTACGCATTCCCCGCCACAATGGGGTCGTGACGGGGATATGTGGGACTCGCCGCCCCCCACCAACCAACCAACGGGGCGGAATACCCACTAAAAAACAGACCATTTGCCTCACGCGCATTTCGAGGGGGACACGGGAATTGCGGTGGCATGACACCGCGTCCCCTCTGGCGCGCCCCGCATAACGCAGGAAACTCGGCAGGAAGGCCCTGAAAACGTTGGGCTCTCCCCTTCTCGAGAGCTTTGAAGAGCGGGTGAGGACAGACCCCTAGTCTCACCCGCGCTCTCGGCCACCCACCTAGCTGGACGGTGGGGGCGTCGCCACACGCCGCTCACTCTGAGTCCCCGAAGAAGTGGGGAGAGGGGCAGCGGGGGCCGCAGCTGAGGAAGTCTTAGCTGCGGCGACCTTCTTCTTCGCCGGACGGGGTGGGCTGCACTTGCAGCCCTTCGCACCCACCAGATGACTGGCAGGTCTACCCGCATCCTTACAGACAGGGCAATGCGGCTCAGATGTGCACGCCGCCGCCCTATGACCCGACTGACCACAACGATAGCACAGACGGCTGCGGTCGATGTCGCTTTTGCAGTTAAACTGCTGGTGTCCAGGTTCGAAGCACCTGAAGCACTTCTGGGGCCTGGCCGCCAACAGTCTAACGCTAACAGCGCTCCACCCTAAGAGCAGCCGCCTACCAGCGACCAACTTTTTAGCCGCGGCCACTGGGCAGCGCACCCAAACGGCACCCAACCCAGAAGGGCCGCGACGTATCTCTCCTACTCGTACACTCCCTTCGGGGCACTCCCCCCTCAGGGCTACCGACGACACGACCTGATCCCTATCGACGCTGTCGTCGAGGCCGATGAGGCGCAGCTCAGAGCACTTCATCGGCCTAGAAACTACGACATCGGGGACCAGAACCCCTCTCAAGGCAGCGGCGAAACTATCCGCCTTCTCGCCCTTATCGCCCCGAACTTCTAGGACGCGCCCACCGGATTGCGTCTTACGAATCCTCAGCTTGTCTGGCTCTATGCCATGGTCCGCCGGACAGACTTTCCCTATCACTTCTTTAAGTACCTTCGCGTACGTAAGGCCTTTCTCCAATGCCTCCTGCGGCAGAGACAGAGCAATCGCCGAAGATTTAGGCTCTTGCATCTTCTGCTTGCGAGGCTTTTTCTTGCGCTTGGGCTTCGCAACCTTCTTCGCGGGCTGTTTCTCAGCGGACTGTTTCACAGCGGGCCTGGACTTCCGCTTGGTAACCAAGGTAAATCCGTCGTCAGCTGGTTCACACGGAGTTGGAACCACCTCCTCTTGAGCGGGCGGAGCCACAGACTTCTGGGCTCGCCGCTTCTCCTTCGTCTTTTTCGCTGCAGATGGTGCAGCAGGCCGCACAGTGGAAGCTACTGTAGCTGGCGGCAAACGCGCGTCCAAGAGAGCCGTAACTTTACGGAGGATGGACGCCTCTAAGTCCTCCAATGGAGGAGGAACTGCTGGGGCAGCTACCGGGGAGCTCGCTCTACCCGGTGAAGGAAAAGACGGCGCGACGGAATCTTCAACAACGGGAGGCATGGACCTCTCCCGCTGGTTCTGCCGTGACGACCTCTCGCTGCGCAGCTGCTCTTTCAGCACATCTACTTCATCTCCAAGCTTCATCATCTGGACGCTTAGCTCGGCCACCTTGGTCCGCAGGCGGTCATTGTCCTCCTGCAGCTGCTTGGACTCGACCGAAGAGAAAGAGCGGTCATAGATGTCGCCGACCGCTCCTCTTATCGATATGACAGCGGCGTTTAGGGCTTTGACGTAGGTGCCCTTCAGGTTTCCTGACTTCTTCGCCACGTTTTCGACCACTGTCAGGTCGACTTCGACCCCCTTCACCAGTTCCGATACTGGGACCCGTTCAATTGGTTTTTCCATATGACCACGCTCGCTTCTCAGAGCACGCGCTGCGTTGGCCATCTCCAAAACCTCAGCCTCTTTCTGCGCAGCGAGACGAGCCTGCTCATCAGCCTTCGCTCTCTTCGCCGTCTGGAGAAATGAACGCGCCTTCCCTAGCCCCATACAGAGACCATGCGTAGGGGGCCTACCGCGCCCCTTCTTCACGGCATCCGCTGGACCTTTAGCCGAAACATCGGCTTCCATCTCTTCTTCGACCTCTGAATGGTCGTCACTGTCCAGCTCCACCTCAGACAAGACACCCTCTGAATCTCCCTCACTCAAATCAGAGAGAGACCGGTTTGCCTCCCTCTCCAACGCCTCTAAGACCCGCATTTGGTCGCGGTATCTAATGACTACCTCGGCCCTCGACAACATCTGGCCCGGGATGCGACTCACCCCCTCACTCTCCGCGCCTGAAAGCGCACCTTCCTCCGCGTCTTGCGACGCCACACCCTCCGACGAAACGAAATTTTTATTAAAAGAATCCATATGAGTCCCACGAGTATGGGGGAAATAAAAAGTCCACCCGGGCAGTGCCCCCTGTACCCGGGTAAGCGTAAATTTATCGACCAGAGGGGCCGCTGATCCCCTGGCCGAGTGACGCCCTTGAGACTGGTCACCCACCAGCCATTCATCCTCTCGCCGGGCGTAAAGCTTAGGATTAGGGATTTATTATTGAGGTTGTCTCCTCTCGGTCCGGCCGATGAAAGCAAGACCCCTGGTCCCCAGAATGGGGGTAACAGTTTGCCCGACGGGTGGGAATGAAACCCTGCCCGCCGCGCGATCCCATCTCCAAGCCCCCTGACAGAACAGAGGGGGGAGACAGGAAAACCAGAGCCGGGAAGGCTCGCCACCCCGAAAAAGCCGCGACACAGAACGCGGCTCCCCACCCCAGGGCCGCTTTCCAGCCGCGAAGTGCGACCGGGGGTGCGCCCCACAAAACCCGCCAGTTTTGGTCCGCGCCGGCCTTATACAAGCCGGTACCACAAAGTGTGGCTTTCCCCTATCCGCCACCCGGGGACGCGCCTGATGGGAGTCTGGCAACTCCACACGGGAACCTAACCTAACCTAACCTAACCTAACCTAACCTAACCTAACCTAACCTAACCTAACCTAACCTAACCTAACCTAACCTAACCTTTTTTTTTTTTTTTTTTTTTTTTTTTTTTTTTTTTTTTTTTTTTTTTTTTTTTTTTTTTTTTTTTTTTTTTTTTACAAGGAGTAATGCGTTACGCATACCCAGCCACTTGACAGGTGGCGGGGTTATGTGGGACTCTTCCGCTCGGACGGCACCGGCTTCCGAAGATGCCGATGCCGTCCAAGCGGACATACCCACTAACCCTCCTTGATGCAACCTCTCACGCCGAAGAAAACGCAGCGCGGGCTCGCTTTCGCATTCAACCGCGCTGCGCCGGCACGCCCCAACATCGGGGCACCTCACTATCCGGGAGAGTGTCCTGTCGCACTTAGGACATACCCCCAGACGGCTGAAACCGTGCAATGCAAGCAGGGACTGTCAATCTCCGCTCGCTGGTTTCGTAGGGGGGTCAGCATTCCGCTTATTTCCCCCCTATACCGCCTCCGCGGGCCAGCAGGATTGAGGACTTCCCCAATTCTGCCGGTCCTTCCTCCCAATGCGATGGGCATCCCTCACTGCTCCATCGCATTGGCCCTTGTCGCCTTGCGCCGCGCAACCGCAATCGCGCGCGCCGGCCGAGCAGCCTCCTTTGCGGCGGCAGTGGGAACCGCCGCCGCGTACGACACCCTCACAGGAGGAGGGCTGCAAAAAGCCCCCCCCATCACGTGGCCCGAATCGCGGCCAACCTCAGAGCAGACTGCGCATCTGGGCTTGGCCCTGCAGTCTGACCCCTTGTGCCCCTCCTCACCGCACCGGAAGCAAAGTCCGGAGCGGTCCACAGACGCGGGGCAGCGCTGACGCGTGTGCCCCAGCCCCATGCACTTGAAGCAGCGCATGGGGCGCTCCTCCAAAACCTCCACTCGAGCGGAGCTCCACCCGAGCAAAACCCTCCCGGCCTCCGACAAAACTTTGGCCGCTGCAATGGGGCAGCGGACAAACGCGAGCCCAACTCCTCCCGGACCCTCCCGGATTGGTCCCGCCTTAATTTGGCCCGTGGGACAACCCGCCTTGTGGGCCAGAGCCCACACCAGTTCCTCCGCGGACACCGACTCGTCGATGCCCGCAACCCGCACAACCACCAACTTCTCGGGGCGGGAGACCGTGGCAACCTCCGCCAGGGCCTCCCTCAGCTTGCCCGCAAGCAAGTCCGCCTTGCTTCCCCCGTCCGGGCCCGCCACCTCCAGGAGCCTGGCGCCCGTTGCCGATCTCCGGATGTCGAGCCCATCCTCCAGTCCCATATCTGTTATGGGGACAGCCTCCCTCGCCCTACGCATCACCTCGCTGTAGGACACCTTTCCAATAGCATCCGGCCGCAGTGTTACAACCACAGCGGCCGAACGCGGAACCTCGAGTTTTCCCTTTGGGCGCCTCGGGGGAACCAAAACGGGCCCCGAAACCACCCTTGGGGGGACCCCAGAGCCGTCAGGCCTCGGAGAGGGAGCAACAGGCCCCTTCCCCTTTGCCACCGCCGGACCAACGCTCGCCGGAACAACCCTCGCCGGAGCCTTGCCCTTAGCCAGAGGCGGGCGAAGAACTGGCTCCGCAGGCAAACGCGCCTCCAAACCCGCCATGCGGGCGTCCACCAATGTGCCGACCGAAATCAATAGGTCCCTCTTCAGGCCCTCCACCCATTCCGCGTCGGGAGACCCCGCAGCCCTCTTTTCAGCTGCCTTCCGCGCAGCCCTCTCCTCAACCAGAGCCTCCCCGCCAAGCTTAAGCTGCATCTGGAGTTTCTCCACAGACTGCTCAAGCCTGCGCGTCTCGGCTTGGTGCCGGTCCACGAAAATCGCCGCGATTTTATCAATCCACCCTAACCTCTTTTGGATCCTCTCGAAGACCTCATACGGGCCCTTTAGAGTGGTGGTAAAGATAAACTCCGTAAAACCTCTGAGCAGCCTCTCCAGGTCTTCATCGGAGTAATCCTCAAAGCTTGAGGGCCCCTCAGAGGTTGCCTGGGCATCCTCCTCAACCTTATCCGACTCACTCTCCCGGCTCCTCCGAGCCTCCCTCTCAACTTCCATCGAGGAAACAGAAAATCTGTCCTCAAACTCGTTGTACATCATCGAACCCGATGATGTACAACGCTAACACCCGCAGACACAATAAAAACAAAATGAAAACCCACAAAAATAAACAAAAACCCACCGAAAAAACAAAACAAGAAAAACTTGAGGCTTCCGCCGAATTTTCAGTTTCCCAAAAATCCGACGAAAAACCGCAAAAACTCAAAGAAGCCGAACCGATAAAAAGCCAAAAATCCCACAGAATGCCAAAGTCAACAGAGTATACACGAATCAGTCCGAAAAACACGCAGAAGTAGGCCCAGACAGGAAAATCGCACGTCGAAATCCCTATCTGGACGATTCCTTTGCCGTATCGCAGCCAACGAAAAACCCATACAAATTCGACAAACAATAAAAATATTATTTGCCGAAAAAGTACAGGGCCGATCGAAGAAAGCGACACGTCAAAAGATAGAACTCAAGAAGCTCCACAAGACACCAAAAGGACACGAAAATCCAATACCACTACACACCCCTCAGTACGAAAGTTCGACCTCAACCTAACCTAACCTTTTTTTTTTTTTTTTTTTTTTTTTTTTTTTTTTTTTTTTTAAGTCCCCAAAAATGCATTTACGCATACCCCTCCGCTCGGGGGAGCAGAGGGGTTATGTGGGACTCGCCGCCCCCCACCATGACCACCGATGGGGCGGAATACCCACTAAAAAGGGACTGTCTTACCGCACAAACGCTGGGCCAAGGTGGTATCTACGTTTGTATGGCCCACCAAGACCCATCGCGGCCGGCCGATGAACTGGGCCGATAGACTCGGGCGCATTGAGGCGCCCCCGACTGTGGCATCGTGCAATGCAGAGGCAAGTCCCCCGACTCACCCCCGCTGACACCACTATAAGGGAACTTTCCCGACCTCCGAACAATGCTGACGAGCGAGTGACAGGCCTCTCCTGCTCTACCCGCCAGTTTCCTCCCGAAAGACAGAGCATTCCTCACTGCTCCATCGGTTTCGCATCAGAAGCCTTCGAACGCCGCGAAGACCCGCGAGACGTCTTGGCTTTCTCAACCACTGGGGCGACCACTGGAGTGGCCGCTGGAACGACAACTCTTGCCGCCCTAACCGCTGGGGGGACGCAAGCATCACCCCCCATGACATGACCCGCATTTCGGCCGCTCTCAGCGCACACAGCGCATCGAGCCTGGCCTACACACTCAGCTGCCCTGTGGCCCGCCAGACCACAGCGGAAGCACAGACCGGAACGGTCGACGACTGACGGGCACATAGGACGTGTATGTCCTAGCCCCATACACTTATAGCAGCGCAGAGGCCGCTCTCCCAACAACTCAATCCGGGCGGAGCTCCATCCCAAGAGAATTCGCCCGGAATCCGCCAACACTTTCGCCACCACGACAGGGCACCGCACGACTGCAGATCCTAGCCCACCAGGGCCGGCGCGCAAAGACCCGACCCTGATCGCCTCCACAGAACAACCCGCCTTCTCGGAAAGGGCCTCTCCCAATTCCTTCTCCGACACCGAATCATCCAAACCGGAGATTCGTACCTCTACCAACTTTTCGGGGCGCGACACCGTAGCGACAGCCGCCAGCTCAACTCGTAGCTTCTGTGCCAAAGCGTCCGCGCGACCCCCACCATCCGGACCTGGGAGCTCTAAGAGTCTGGCTCCGGTCGCGGACTGCCGCATCTCTACCCCCTCCAAAATGCCAATATCCGCAATGGGAATGGCAGCCCTGACCCTCTTCATCATGCCCGCATATGTTAGGCCCTCCTTTACAGCCTCCGGCTTAAGAGACACCATCACTGCCGCCGAACGTGGCGGAACAAGACTAGGCTTGGCTTTTCGAGCGGGCCCAGAAGGAGCTCGAGAAGCTACAGCCGGTTTAACCGCTGCTTTATCAGCCGATTTCTTCGCCTGAATTACCCTCCTGTCATCCCCCTTTTTCCCTTTCGATGTTCCCTCGACTGTCGAACAAATCTCCTCACTCTGACTAACAATTCCCGCACCACTTCCCTCCACAACCCCTTTTTTGGCCGCTGCCGGAGGCAGACGGCCGACAGACGCAGGCGGAAGGCGCTCCTCCAAGGCAGACAACCGAGCGCCAATCCTGTCCACGATAGACTCCGTAAGGTCCCTCTTTAGCTGTTCCATCCATTCGCCCTGCGGAGCATCCGCAGTTTTAGCCCTATTCTTTTCTTTCAACTCTTCATAAAGAGTTGTGAGCCTCGTCCTCATTCTCAGCATGTCGGCATCGTACCGCATGACCAAGGCCTCGACCACAGTCTCCATCTCAATGACAGACTGTACGGCTTCCTTCCTATACTCCTTGTCCCTCACCGAATCCAGAGCATCACATACGTCCAAACTATGACGCTTGAAAATCTGCTCTAAAACCGCATGATTATGCCTCAAGAGCCTCACCGCTTTCTTGCAGTGCTTGGACCTATCCCTCGCAACCTCAACCTCCTCCTCCTCCTCCTCCTGATCTGAGCACGAGGAGCATTCCTCGCTCTCCGCGTCTGGCGCCATGCGACAAGACTAGCTCAAATCGAGAAAAACCTCAAAAGACAAGGGAAAGAGGCGAAAGCCCCTCTCCAGACGTCCAGAAAACCACGAAAAACAAAGCCGCGACCACCCAGAGACAACCCAAGATGACCACAACCAGTTACCACAAACAAAACCAAACAAAAACACAAGACACAAAAAATTTGGGGTTTTTGCCGAATTTTCAAAGTCCCGAAAATCCAACGAAAAACCGCCAAAAACCACAGAAGCCAAGATCGTACGAAGTCCAAAATACCACAGAATGCCAATGTCGTCAAGTCAAAGCAGAATCAATCCAAAAAACACGCAAAAGTCAGTCGAAACAGAGATTTCGGGAGTCGAAATCCCTACGTCGACGATGTTATAGTGTATTCACAAAACACGTAAATCCCATACAAATTCGACAAACAATATAAAATATTATTTGCCGAAAAAGTACAAGACCGATTGCGAAGTGTGATACACCAAACGAAAGCCCTCAGAAAACACTACAAAACACCAAAAAACCACGAAAATACACCTCTACAAACACCCTCTTAGTACGATCCAACCTAACCTCAACCTAACCTAACCTAACCTAACCTAACCTAACCTAACCTAACCTAACCTAACCTAACCTAACCTAACCTAACCTAACCTAACCTAACCTAACCTAACCTAACCTAACCTAACCTAACCTAACCTAACCTAACCTAACCTAACCTAACCTAACCTAACCTAACCTAACCTAACCTAACCTAACCTAACCTAACCTAACCTAACCTAACCTAACCTAACCTAACCTAACCTAACCTAACCTAACCTAACCTAACCTAACCTAACCTAACCTTTTTTTTTTTTTTTTTTTTTTTTAACCTTTGAAAAATGCATTATGCATACCCAGAGGCCACGGGGAGGCTCACTGGGTTATGTCGGACTCGCACCGACTAAAAAACAAAGGAACACCTACTCGCGCGGTCGGACAGAGCGGACAAGGGACCACCTTTCGGATTACACACATGTCCGCCCTCCGCGCAGCCCGCCGTGAGGCAGGCTCACTCGCAACGGAGGGACCTGTGTTAAGGGCCACTCCCCGTCCCGGAGCTGTACGAGGCGGGCGAAAACTTCCCCGTTATTCGCCCGCAGCTCCCAGCCACCACACCTCGTGAGAGGGCGGCGGCCACCTCGCGCCGCGCCCACTGAGCCCTACACCTCGGGCCAGCTGCGGCAGGGGCCGCTGCGGCATCACTAAAAGCGACGCCGCTGCGGACTTGGCGTCATTTTTTATAGAGGTTGACTTCCTCTTTCCGCCGTCCGGCCCTCCCGGCCACGGCGTCCCCGTGCCATTATTTTAGAGAGGTTGGCTTCCTCTTTCCGCGCTCAGGGCGGGGTCACACCCCGAGGCGTCCACGCGCCGCGCCCACTGGGCCCCACCCTAGGGGCACACAGCTGCGGCAGGGGCATTTTTTACCGAGGTTTGCCTCCTCGCACGCCCACCGCCATGAAGGCGGCTGCGTCCTCTCGCCGCGCCCACCGAACCTCTCCGCGAGGCCAGCTGCGGCAGGGGCCGCTGCAGCGCCGAACAAGCGACGCCGCTGCGGGCTTTTTCGCCGATTTATTATTGAGGTTCGCGTTCCTCTCGGCCCAGCCGCTAAGGCAAGACCCCTGGCCCCAACCCTGGGGGTAACAGGCTGCCCGAAGGGGGACCTTAGCCAATCGGCGAGGCCCACCCGGCGATCACAAAACTGCAACCGCCGGACCCACCGCGCGACCCCATCCCACCCGACTGTCAGAACAGAGGGGCGAGACGGAACCTCCCGGGAGATCTCCTCCCCGAGAGCCGCGAGACCGAGTCGCGACTCCCTCCACACGGCCGCTTTCCGGCTGCGCCGAGACGCAGCCAGGGGTGCGCCCAGAACCCGCCAGTTTTGGTCCACGCCAGCCGAAGCCGGGACCACCCACGCCGGAGTGGCTTCCCCTATCCGCCACCCGGGGACGCGCCTGATGGGAGTCTGGCAACTCCACACGGGAACCTAACCTAACCTTTTTTTTTTTTTTTTTTTTAACCTTTGAAAAATGCCTTATGCATACCCAGAGGCCACGGGGAGGCTCACTGGGTTATGTCGGACTCGCACCGACTAAAAAACAAAGGAACACCTACTCGCGCGGTCGGACAGAGCGGACAAGGGACCACCTTTCGGATTACACACATGTCCGCCCTCCGCGCAGCCCGCCGTGAGGCAGGCTCACTCGCAACGGAGGGACCTGGGTTAAGGGCCACTCCCCGTCCCGGAGCCGTACAAGGCGAGCGAAAACTTCCCCGTTATTCGCCCGCAGCTCCCAGCCACCACACCTCGTGAGAGGGCGGCGGCCACCTCGCGCCGCGCCCACTGAGCCCTACACCTCGGGCCAGCTGCGGCAGGGGCCGCTGCGGCATCACTAAATGCGACGCCGCTGCGGACTTGGCGTCATTTTTTATAGAGGTTGACTTCCTCTTACCGCCGTCCGGCCCTCCCGGCCACGGCGTCCCCGTGCCATTATTTTAGAGAGGTTGGCTTCCTCTTTCCGCGCTCAGGGCGGGGTCACACCCCGAGGCGTCCACGCGCCGCGCCCACTGGGCCCCACCCTAGGGGCACACAGCTGCGGCAGGGGCATTTTTTATAGAGGTTTGCATCCTCTCACGCCCACCGCCATGAAGGCGGCTGCGTCCTCTCGCCGCGCCCACCGAACCTCTCCGCGAGGCCGGCTGCGGCAGGGGCCGCTGCAGCGCCGAACAAGCGACGCCGCTGCGGGCTTTTTCGCAGATTTATTATTGAGGTTCGCGTTCCTCTCGGCCCAGCCGCTAAGGCAAGACCCCTGGCCCCAACCCTGGGGGTAACAGGCTAACCTAACCTAACCTAACCTAACCTAACCTAACCTAACCTAACCTAACCTAACCTAACCTAACCTAACCTAACCTAACCTAACCTAACCTTTTTTTTTTTTTTTTTTTTTTTTTTTTTTTTTTTTTTTTTTTTTTTTTTTTTTTTTTTTTTTTTTTTTTTTTTTTTAACCTTTGAAAAATGCATTATGCATACCCAGAGGCCACGGGGAGGCTCACTGGGTTATGTCGGACTCGCACCGACTAAAAAACAAAGGAACACCTACTCGCGCGGTCGGACAGAGCGGACAAGGGACCACCTTTCGGATTACACACATGTCCGCCCTCCGCGCAGCCCGCCGTGAGGCAGGCTCACTCGCAACGGAGGGACCTGTGTTAAGGGCCACTCCCCGTCCCGGAGCTGTACGAGGCGGGCGAAAACTTCCCCGTTATTCGCCCGCAGCTCCCAGCCACCACACCTCGTGAGAGGGCGGCGGCCACCTCGCGCCGCGCCCACTGAGCCCTACACCTCGGGCCAGCTGCGGCAGGGGCCGCTGCGGCATCACTAAAAGCGACGCCGCTGCGGACTTGGCGTCATTTTTTATAGAGGTTGACTTCCTCTTACCGCCGTCCGGCCCTCCCGGCCACGGCGTCCCCGTGCCATTATTTTAGAGAGGTTGGCTTCCTCTTTCCGCGCTCAGGGCGGGGTCACACCCCGAGGCGTCCACGCGCCGCGCCCACTGGGCCCCACCCTAGGGGCACACAGCTGCGGCAGGGGCATTTTTTACCGAGGTTTGTCTCCTCGCACGCCCACCGCCATGAAGGCGGCTGCGTCCTCTCGCCGCGCCCACCGAACCTCTCCGCGAGGCCAGCTGCGGCAGGGGCCGCTGCAGCGCCGAACAAGCGACGCCGCTGCGGGCTTTTTCGCAGATTTATTATTGAGGTTCGCGTTCCTCTCGGCCCAGCCGCTAAGGCAAGACCCCTGGCCCCAACCCTGGGGGTAACAGGCTGCCCGAAGGGGGACCTTAGCCAATCGGCGAGGCCCACCCGGCGATCACAAAACTGCAACCGCCGGACCCACCGCGCGACCCCATCCCACCCGACTGTCAGAACAGAGGGGCGAGACGGAACCTCCCGGGAGATCTCCTCCCCGAGAGCCGCGAGACCGAGTCGCGACTCCCTCCACACGGCCGCTTTCCGGCTGCGCCGAGACGCAGCCAGGGGTGCGCCCAGAACCCGCCAGTTTTGGTCCACGCCAGCCGAAGCCGGGACCACCCACGCCGGAGTGGCTTCCCCTATCCGCCACCCGGGGACGCGCCTGATGGGAGTCTGGCAACTCCACACGGGAACCTAACCTAACCTAACCTAACCTAACCTAACCTTTTTTTTTTTTTTTTTTTTTTTTTTTTTTTTTTTTTTTTTTTTAAGGTCCCAAAAAATGCATTTACGCATTCCCCGCCACAATGGGGTCGTGACGGGGATATGTGGGACTCGCCGCCCCCCACCAACCAACCAACGGGGCGGAATACCCACTAAAAAACAGACCATTTGCCTCACGCGCATTTCGAGGGGGACACGGGAATTGCTGTGGCATGACACCGCGTCCCCTCTGGCGCGCCCCGCATAACGCGGGAAACTCAGCAGGAAGGCCCTGAAAACGTTGGGCTCTCCCCTTCTCGAGAGCTTTGAAGAGCGGGTGAGGACAGACCCCTAGTCTCACCCGCGCTCTCAGCCACCCACCTAGCTGGACGGTGGGGGCGTCGCCGCACGCCGCTCACTCTGAGTCCCCGAAGAAGTGGGGAGAGGAGCAGCGGGGGCCGCAGCTGAGGAAGTCTTAGCTGCGGCAACCTTCTTCTTCGCCGGACGGGGTGGGCTGCACTTGCAGCCCTTCGCACCCACCAGATGATTGGCAGGTCTACCCGCATCCTCACAGACAGGGCAATGCGGCTCAGATGTGCACGCCGCCGCCCTATGACCCGACTGACCACAACGATAGCACAGACGGCTGCGGTCGATATCGCTTTTGCAGTTAAACTGCTGGTGTCCAGGTTCGAAGCACCTGAAGCACTTCTGGGGCCTGGCCGCCAACAGTCTAACGCTAACAGCGCTCCACCCTAAAAGCAGCCGCCTACCAGCAACCAACTTTTTAGCCGCTGCCACTGGGCAACGCACCCAGACGGCACCCAGCCCAGAAGGGCCGCGGCGAATCTCTCCTACCCTCACACTCCCTTCGGGGCACTCCCCCCTCAGGGCTACCGAAGACACAACCTGATCCCTATCGACGCTGTCGTCGAGGCCGATGAGGCGCAGTTCAGAGCACTTCACGGGCCTAGAAACCGAGACATCGGAGACCAGAACTCCTCTCAGGGCAGCGGCAAAACTATCTGCCTTTTCGCCCTTGTCACCCCGTACCTCAAGAAGTCGCGCACCAGATTGCGTCTTCCTGATGCGCAGATCTTCTGGCTTAATGCCGTGATCCGCCGGACATACTTTTCCTACAGCATCCTTCAACACCTTTGCGTAGGAAAGGCCTTTCTCCAGAGCCTCCTGCGGCAGAGATAGTGCAATCGCCGAAGACTTGGGCACTTGCATCTTCTGCTTGCGAGGCTTTTTCTTCCGTTTGGGCTTCGCGACCTTCTTCGTAGCCTGACTGACGGACTGACTCTCAGCGGGCCTGGACCTCCGCTTGGTAACTACAGAGAAGCCCCCACCGGTCGCCTCTGCTGGAGTTGGAACAACCACTTCTTCTTGGGCGGGCTGAGCCACAGACTTCTGGGCACGCCGCTTCTCCTTCTTCTTTTTCGCTGCAGATGGTGCAGCAGGCCGCACAGTAGAAGTAACTGTAGCTGGCGGCAAACGCGCGTCCAACAGGGCCGTAACTTTACGGATGATGGACGCCTCTAAGTCCTCCAATGGAGGAGAAACTGCTGGGGCAGCTACCGGGGAGCTCGCTCTACCCGGTGAAGAAAAAGACGGCGCGACGAAATCTTCCACAACGGGAGGCATGGACCTCTCCCGCTGGTTCTGCCGCGACGACCTCTCGCTGCGCAGCTGCTCCTTTAGCACGTCCACCTCATCCCCAAGCTGCGTCATTCGGACGCTGAGTTCGGCCACCTTGGTCCGCAGGCGGTCGTTGTCCTCCTGCAACTGCTTGGACTCGACCGAAGAGAAGGAGCGGTCATACATGTCGCCGACCGCTCCCCTAATCGATAGCACCGCTTCGTTGAGGGCCTTCACGTAGGTCCCCTTGAGGTTTCCCGACTTCTTCGCCACGCCTTCGACGACTGTCAGGTCGACTTCGACCCCCTTCATTAGCTCCGACACTGGGATCCGATCCGCCGGTTTGGGAACATAGCCGCGCTCGCATCTCTGAGTGCGAGCTGCGTTGGCCAACTCCAAGACCTCAGCCTCCTTCTGTGCAGCGAGGCGAGCTTGCTCATCCGCCTTCGCTCTCTTCGCCGTCTGGAGATCTTTCCGCGCCTTGCCTAAGCCCATGCATTGGCCGTGTGTAGGAGGCCTGCCGCGCCCCTTCCTCACGTCGTCCGCTGGACCTTTGGCCGACACTTCGGCTTCTACCTCATCTTCAACTCCAGAATAGTCATCACTATCTACCGAGTCCCCCTCGCTCAAATCAGAGAGAGACCGGTTTGCCTCCCTCTCTAACGCCTCTAGAACCCGCATTTGATCGCGGTATCTAATAACCACCTCGGCCCTCGACAACATCTGGCCCGGGATGCGACTCACCCCCTCACTCTCCGCGCCTGAAAGCGCACCATCCTCCGCGTCTTGCGACGCCACACCCTCCGACGAAACGAAATTTTTATTAAAAGAATCCATATGAGTCCCACGAGTATGGGGGAAATAAAAAGTCCACCCGGGCAGTGCCCCCTGTACCCGGGTAAGCGTAAATTTATCGACCAGAGGGGCCGCTGGTCCCCTGGCCGAGTGACGCCCTTGAGACTGGTCACCCACCAGCCATTCATCCTCTCGCCGGGCGTAAGCTTAGGATTAGGGATTTATTATTGAGGTTGTCTCCTCTCAGTCCGGCCGTTGAAGGCAAGACCCCTGGTCCCCAGAATGGGGGTAACAGTTTGCCCGACGGGTGGGAATGAAACCCAGCCCGCCGCGCGAGATCCTATCTCTAAGCCCCCTGGCAAAACAGAGGGGAGAGATAGGAAACCAGAGCCGGGAAGGCTCGCCACCCCGAAAAGCCGCGACACAGAACGCGGCTCCCCACCCCTGGGCCGCTTTCCAGCCGCGAAATGCGACCGGGGGTGCGCCCCACAAAACCCGCCAGTTTTGGTCCGCGCCGGACTTACATTACATTATTTAAAAGCCGGTACCACAGTGTGTGGCATGCCCCTATCCGCCACCCGGGGACGCGCCCGATGGGAGTCTGGCAACTCCACACGGGAACCTAACCTAACCTAACCTTTTTTTTTTTTTTTTTTTTTTTTTTTTTTAAGGTCCCAAAAATGCATTTACGCATTCCTCGCCCCCCCGGGGGGGAGAGACGAGGATATGTGGGACTCGCCGCCCCCACCGACCAACCAATCGGGCGGAATACCCACTAAACAAGGACCCACACCCACCGCTTATCCACAGGAAGAACGGGGTCACGGTAAACACGTGTCGTCCGCGACCCCGCCAGCGGATGCATCCGCCCACCAAGATGTTGTGGAGGGCGGACCTCCCCAGAGGGGAGCAACGTTAGCGCCCCTCGTACCTCCGCACTGGTGTGAAGCGCCCCGAGGGTCCCGTCGTTAGACGGCAGGTGCCCCCGCACCCGCCGCCCGAGACCCTCCAGACGCGGCAGCTCGCCGGAGGGTATCACACCTCCGGGCGCGCCCGCCGCGTCCACGACGAAGCCGGAGAGAGAGCGGGTCCCGCTCCCTCTCCCGCTCCGCGGCCTCCTTCTGCGACATGACGTCCTCGCAGAAGGAGACCATTGCCTCCCAAGCCCTCTCGCTGTCGACCATTTTTCTCAAAACCTAACCTAACCTAACCTAACCTAACCTAACCTAACCTAACCTAACCTTTTTTTTTTTTTTTTTTTTTTTTTTTTTTTTTTTTTTTTTTTTTTTAAGGTCCCAAAAAAAAAAAAAAAAAAAAAAAAAAAAAAAAAAAAAAAAAAAAAAAAAAAAAAAAAAAAATGCATTTACGCATTCCCCGCCACACGGGGAGTGACGGGGATATGTGGGACTCGCCGCCCCCACCAACCAACCAATTGGGCGGAATACCCACTAAAAAAAAAAAGGACCCAACGCCATCTCGCGCGAAAGAAAGAGAGGGAAGCGGGAATTCCTATCGGATGCTCCGCGTCCCTCACGCGCGGCCCGTACTACTCGGGCGTACTCGACGGGAGAGCCAAGACCCTCCCCCATCGCGAGAGCTGTGCTGAAAAGGCGGATGAGGACGTCCCCGCGTCACTCACCCGCGGCTCTCTGCCGGCTATGAAGATGCCGGTGGCGATTCTTCCGGCTGGCCCTCGACTTGGGTGCCGGGGCTGGAGGCGGCAGCTGCACTTGCAGCGACTCGACGCACTTGCGTCTGTGCCAACCTCTTGGACGACCTCGAGGGGGCTGGTTTGCACCCCTTGCTTCCCAGCGCATGACTCGCTGGCTTCCCCGCGGCAGAACAAAGAGGGCAGTGCGGGCTATTCTCGCACGCCGCCGCTTTATGCCCGGCCTGCCCGCAGCGGTAACAGAGACCGCTACGGTCCACCTCTGACTTACAGTTGAACTGTACATGGCCGGGCTCGAAGCACCTAAAACACTTCGGCTTCCTCGCCTCTAGCAGCGTAACACGCGCCGCGCTCCATCCTAAGCAGAGCCGCTTCTCGGCAACCAGCTTCTTCGCTGCGGCAATCGGGCAGCGCACCCAAACAGCGCCCGAACCAGAGCGCCCGCGGCGGATCTCTCCAACCCTGACACTCCCTTCAGGGCATTCTCCCTTCAGGGCTATTGCAGAAACCACGCCAGCCTTCTCTATGCTGTCGTCCAGACCGGTCAAGCGCAATTCTGCGCTTTTGACGGGTCGTGACATCCCAACCTCCGGAGCGAAAATCTTTCTCATCTCTCCAAAGAGACGGTCGGCCTTCGCGCCATTCTCCGAACCCGACACTTCAAGAATACGGGCGCCAGACTGCGTCTTCCGTATTCTGAGTTCTCCGTGCTGAATGCCAATCTCATCGACGCTGATATTCCTCACTGCCTTCTGCAGGATACCGGCGTATGTGAGCCCCCTATCCAAGGATTTCTGCTGCAGCGACAGTATGATAGCCGCAGATTTGGGGACGCGCATTTTGTGCGGTTTCCTCTTCTTCTTCTCTTTGGCCCGCTTGTCTTTGGCAGGCTGAGCCTTCTTTTTTGCCCCTGCGGGGTTTGCTTCTCCGCCCGCTACAACCGCATAAGTGGTGCCCTCAGGTGTTGTAGGGGTCACCTCTGCCGTGATAGAAGGAGCAGCCAATCGCTTGGTTTTCTTCCCTTTTCCTTTGGGCGCCTTGGTAGGCGCAGTACCCTTCGGAGTCTCCTCGACAACAATTGCCGCCTGTACTGAAGGCGGGCGCGGTGCCTCGGCAGGACGAAGGCGCTCGTCCAATAATGCGCTAACTTGGCGCATTATTGAAGAGACCAAGTCCTCCTGCGGGCTGCCGCGCGGCGACGAAGGAACCCTAACTTCGGCCACCGCGCCAAGACCCGGTGAACGGGGACTTGGCGGCGCCATTTCCTCAAAAACGGGAGGCCTGGACCTCTCCCGCCGCATCTCCTCCATGTCCTCGCGTAGCTGCGTCATCTCGGTACGCATAGTAGCGACCATCTCCCGTAGGCGGTCGTTTTCCTCCTGTAGTCTCTTGGCGTCCGGGGATGAGAAGGAGAGTTCGTAGAAATCCCCCATTGCATCCTTGATCGACTTCGCCGCCTCGTTGAGGGCCTTGACATACGTGCCCTTTAGGTTGCCTGATTTCTGGGCAACCTTCTCTACCATTTCCACGTCCAGTGCCACCCTCTTTAAAAGCTCGGAGGGTGATGTGGATTGAGCCGGCGTAGGCACATAGCCTCGCTCACTTCTGAGGGCCCGCGCTTCTCTTGCCACCTTCGCCATTTCCTCCTCCTTCTTTTTCTCCAAAGCCTCCTTCTGTACGGCTTTCTCCCTTCTCGCAGTCTGGAGCTCGGACCGAGCTCTGCCGAGACCCATAGTGAGACCATGAGTGGGCGGCCTGCCGCGACCTCTCCTTGCAGTGTCCGCTGTTTCCTGCGCTGAGGGTATAACCATATCCTCATCAACTTCCGAAGCCGATTCATCGTCGCTGTCGAGACCCATGTCGTCATCTGACAGACTCATATCGGCCGCTTCCTTCTCTAGCGCATTCAGTACGCGCATTTGTTCTTCGTACCGAATCACTACTTCGGCCCTGGTCAAAACTTGACCCAACTCCACACCAGCAACACCCGAAGGTGCATCCAACTCCGCGTCACCAGACGCCACAACATCTTCAAAAGAAACGATTTTATTTGATTTATCCATGCGAATCCCACGAGTATGGGGGAAATAAAAAGTCCACCCGGGCAGTGCCCCCTGTACCCGGGTAAGCGTAAATTTATCGACCAGAGGGGCCGCTGATCCCCTGGCCGAGTGACGCCCTAAAGACTGGTCACCCACCAGCCATTCATCCTCTCGCCGGGCGTAAGCTTAGGATTAGGGATTTATTATTGAGGTTGTCTCCTCTCGGTCCGGCCGGTGAAAGCAAGACCCCTGGTCCCCAGAATGGGGGTAACAGTTTGCCCGACGGGTGGGGATGAAACCCAGCCCGCCGCGCGAGATCCTGTCTCTAAGCCCCCTGGCAAAACAGAGGGGAGAGACAGAAAACCAGAGCCGGGAAGGCTCGCCACCCCGAAAAAGCCACGACGCAGAACGCGGCTCCCCACCCCAGGGCCGCTTTCCAGCCGCGAAGTGCGACCGGGGGTGCGCCCCACAAAACCCACCAGTTTTGGTCCGCGCCGGACTTACATTACATTAAAAGCCGGTACCACAATGTGTGGCATGCCCCTATCCGCCACCCGGGGACGCGCCCGATGGGAGTCTGGCAACTCCACACGGGAACCTAACCTAACCTAACCTAACCTTTTTTTTTTTTTTTTTTTTTTTTTTTTTTTTTTTTTTTTTTTTTTTTTTTTTTAAGGTCCCAAAAAATGCATTTACGCATTCCCCGCCACAATGGGGTCGTGACGGGGATATGTGGGACTCGCCGCCCCCCACCAACCAACCAACGGGGCGGAATACCCACTAAAAAACAGACCGTTTGCCTCACGCGCATTTCGAGGGGGACACGGGAATTGCAATCGCATGACACCGCGACCCCTCTGGCGCGCCCCGCATAACGCGGGAAACTCGGCGGGAAGGCCCTGAAAAGGTAGGGCTCTCCCCTTCTCGAGAGCTTTGAAGAGCGGGTGAGGACAGACCCCGTGTCTCACCCGCGCTCTCGGCCACCCACCTAGCTGGACGGTGGGGGCGTCGCCACACGCCGCTCACTCTGAGTCCCCGAAGGAATGGGGAGAGGAGCAGCGGGGGCCGCAGCTGAGGAAGTCTTAGCTGCGGCAACCTTCTTCTTCGCCGGACGGGGTGGGCTGCACTTGCAGCCCTTCGCACCCACCAAATGATTGGCAGGTCTACCCGCATCCTCACAGACAGGGCAATGCGGCTCAGATGTGCACGCCGCCGCCCTATGACCCGACTGACCACAACGATAGCACAGACGGCTGCGGTCGATATCGCTTTTGCAGTTAAACTGCTGGTGTCCAGGTTCGAAGCACCTGAAGCACTTCTGGGGCCTGGCCGCCAACAGTCTAACGCTAACAGCGCTCCACCCTAAAAGCAGCCGCCTACCAGCAACCAACTTTTTAGCCGCTGCCACTGGGCAACGCACCCAGACGGCACCCAGCCCAGAAGGGCCGCGGCGAATCTCTCCTACCCTCACACTCCCTTCGGGGCACTCCCCCCTCAGGGCTATCGAAGACACGACCTGATCCCTATCAACGCTGTCGTCGAGGCCGATAAGGCGCAGTTCAGCGCATTTTATGGGCCTAGAAACCGAGACATCGGAGACCAGAACTCCTCTCAGGGCAGCGGCAAAACTATCTGCCTTTTCGCCCTTGTCACCCCGTACCTCAAGAAGTCGCGCACCAGATTGCGTCTTCCTGATGCGCAGATCTTCTGGCTTAATGCCGTGATCCGCCGGACATACTTTTCCTACAGCATCCTTCAACACCTTTGCGTAGGAAAGGCCTTTCTCCAGAGCCTCCTGCGGCAGAGATAGTGCAATCGCCGAAGACTTGGGCACTTGCATCTTCTGCTTGCGAGGCTTTTTCTTCCGTTTGGGCTGCGCGACCTTCTTCGTAGCCTGACTGACGGACTGACTCTCAGCGGGCCTGGACCTCCGCTTGGTAACTACAGAGAAGCCCCCACCGGTCGCCTCTGCTGGAGTTGGAATAACCACTTCTTCTTGGGCGGGCTGAGCCACAGACTTCTGGGCACGCCGCTTCTCCTTCTTCTTTTTCGCTGCAGATGGTGCAGCAGGCCGCACAGTAGAAGTAACTGTAGCTGGCGGCAAACGCGCGTCCAACAGGGCCGTAACTTTACGGATGATGGACGCCTCTAAGTCCTCCAATGGAGGAGAAACTGCTGGGGCAGCTACCGGGGAGCTCGCTCTACCCGGTGAAGAAAAAGACGGCGCGACGAAATCTTCCACAACGGGAGGCATGGACCTCTCCCGCTGGTTCTGCCGCGACGACCTCTCGCTGCGCAGCTGCTCCTTCAGCACGTCCACCTCATCCCCAAGCTGCGTCATTCGGACGCTGAGTTCGGCCACCTTGGTCCGCAGGCGGTCGTTGTCCTCCTGCAACTGCTTGGACTCGACCGAAGAGAAGGAGCGGTCATACATGTCGCCGACCGCTGCCCTAATCGATAACACCGCTTCGTTGAGGGCCTTCACGTAGGTCCCCTTGAGGTTTCCCGACTTCTTCGCCACGCCTTCGACGACTGTCAGGTCGACTTCGACCCCCTTCATTAGCTCCGACACTGGGATCCGATCCGCCGGTTTGGGAACATAGCCGCGCTCGCATCTCTGAGTGCGAGCTGCGTTGGCCAACTCCAAGACCTCAGCCTCCTTCTGTGCAGCGAGGCGAGCTTGCTCATCCGCCTTCGCTCTCTTCGCCGTCTGGAGATCTTTCCGCGCCTTGCCTAAGCCCATGCATTGGCCGTGTGTAGGAGGCCTGCCGCGCCCCTTCCTCACGTCGTCCGCTGGACCTTTGGCCGACACTTCGGCTTCTACCTCATCCTCGACTCCAGAATAGTCATCACTATCTACCGAGTCCCCCTCGCTCAAATCAGAGAGAGACCGGTTTGCCTCCCTCTCTAGCGCCTCTAGAACCCGCATTTGATCGCGGTATCTAATAACTACCTCGGCCCTCGACAACATCTGGCCCGGGATGCGACTCACCCCCTCACTCTCCGCGCCTGAAAGCGCACCATCCTCCGCGTCTTGCGACGCCACACCCTCCGACGAAACGAAATTTTTATTAAAAGAATCCATATGAGTCCCACGAGTATGGGGGAAATAAAAAGTCCACCCGGGCAGTGCCCCCTGTACCCGGGTAAGCGTAAATTTATCGACCAGAGGGGCCGCTGATCCCCTGGCCGAGTGACGCCCTAAAGACTGGTCACCCACCAGCCATTCATCCTCTCGCCGGGCGTAAGCTTAGGATTAGGGATTTATTATTGAGGTTGTCTCCTCTCGGTCCGGCCGGTGAAGGCAAGACCCCTGGTCCCCAGAATGGGGGTAACAGTTTGCCCGACGGGTGGGAATGAAACCCAGCCCGCCGCGCGAGATCCTATCTCTAAGCCCCCTGGCAAAACAGAGGGGAGAGATAGGAAACCAGAGCCGGGAAGGCTCGCCACCCCGAAAAGCCGCGACACAGAACGCGGCTCCCCACCCCTGGGCCGCTTTCCAGCCGCGAAATGCGACCGGGGGTGCGCCCCACAAAACCCGCCAGTTTTGGTCCGCGCCGGACTTACATTACATTATGTAAAAGCCGGTACCACAATGTGTGGCATGCCCCTATCCGCCACCCGGGGACGCGCCCGATGGGAGTCTGGCAACTCCACACGGGAACCTAACCTAACCTAACCTGACCTTTTTTTTTTTTTTTTTTTTTTTTTTTTTTTTTTTTTTTTTTTTTTTAAGGTCCCAAAAAATGCATTTACGCATTCCCCGCCACAATGGGGTCGTGACGGGGATATGTGGGACTCGCCGCCCCCCACCAACCAACCAGTGGGGCGGAATACCCACTAAAAAACAGACCATTTGCCTCACGCGCATTTCGAGGGGGACACGGGAATTGCTGTGGCATGACACCGCGTCCCCTCTGGCGCGCCCCGCATAACGCGGGAAACTCGGCAGGAAGGCCCTGAAAAGGTAGGGCTCTCCCCTTCTCGAGAGCTTTGAAGAGCGGGTGAGGACAGACCCCGAGTCTCACCCGCGCTCTCGGCCACCCACCTAGCTGGACGGTGGGGGTATCTCCACACGCCGCTCACTCTGAGTCCCCGAAGCAGTGGGGAGAGGAGCGGCGGGGGCCGCAACTGAGGAAGTCTTAGCTGCGGCAACCTTCTTCTTCGCCGGACGGGGTGGGCTGCACTTGCAGCCCTTCGCACCCACCAGATGACTGGCAGGTCTGCCTACATCCCCGCAGACAGGGCAGTGCGGCTCAGATGTGCACGCCGCCGCCCTATGACCCGATTGACCACAACGATAGCACAGACGGCTGCGGTCGATATCGCTTTTGCAGTTAAACTGCTGGTGTCCAGGTTCGAAGCACCTGAAGCACTTCTGGGGCCTGGCCGCCAACAGTCTAACGCTAACAGCGCTCCACCCTAAAAGCAGCCGCCTACCAGCAACCAACTTTTTAGCCGCTGCCACTGGGCAACGCACCCAGACGGCACCCAGCCCAGACGGGCCGCGGCGAATCTCACCTACCCTCACACTCCCTTCGGGGCACTCCCCCCTCAGGGCTACGGAAGACACGACCTGATCCCTATCGACGCTGTCGTCGAGGCCGATGAGGCGCAGTTCAGAGCACTTCATGGGCCTAGAAACCACGACATCGGGGACCAGAACCCCTCTCAAGGCAGCGGCAAAGCTATCCGCCTTCTCGCCCTTATCGCCCCGAACTTCCAGGACGCGCCCACCGGATTGCGTCTTACGAATCCTCAGCTTGTCTGGCTCTATGCCATGATCCGCCGGACAGACTTTCCCTATCACTTCTTTAAGTACCTTCGCGTACGTAAGGCCTTTCTCCAATGCCTCCTGCGGCAGAGACAGAGCAATTGCCGATGATTTGGGCTCTTGCATCTTCTGCTTGCGAGGCTTTTTCTTGCTCTTGGGCTTCGCAACCTTCTTCGCGGGCTGTTTCTCAGCGGACTGTTTCACAGCGGGCCTGGACTTCCGCTTGGTAACCAAGGTAAATCCGTCGTCAGCTGGTTCAGACGGAGTTGGAACCACCTCCTCTTGAGCGGGCAGAGCCACAGACTTCTGGGCTCGCCGCTTCTCCTTCTTCTTTTTCGCTGCAGATGGTGCAGCAGGCCGCACAGAAGAAGCTACTGTTGCTGGCGGCAAACGCGCGTCCAAGAGAGCCGTAACTTTACGGAGGATGGACGCCTCTAAGTCCTCCAATGGAGGAGGAACTGCTGGGGCAGCTACCGGGGAGCTCGCTCTACCCGGTGAAGGAAAAGACGGAGCGACGGAATCTTCAACCACGGGAGGCATGGACCTCTCCCGCTGGTTCTGCCGTGACGACCTCTCGCTGCGCAGCTGCTCTTTCAGCACATCAACTTCGTCTCCAAGCTTCATCATCTGGACGCTTAGCTCGGCCACCTTGGTCCGCAGGCGGTCATTGTCCTCCTGCAGCTGCTTGGACTCGGCCGAAGAGAAAGAGCGGTCATAGATGTCGCCGACCGCTCCTCTTATCGATATGACAGCGGCGTTTAGGGCTTTGACGTAGGTGCCCTTCAGGTTTCCTGACTTCTTCGCCACGTTTTCGACCACTGTCAGGTCGACTTCGACCCCCTTCACAAGTTCCGATACTGGGACCCGTTCGATTGGCCTCTCCATATGACCACGCTCGCTTCTCAGAGCACGCGCTGCGTTGGCCATCTCCAAAACCTCAGCCTCTTTCTGCGCAGCGAGACGAGCTTGCTCATCCGCCTTCGCTCTCTTCGCCGTCTGGAGGAATGAACGCGCCTTCCCTAGCCCCATACAGAGACCATGCGTAGGGGGCCTACCGCGCCCCTTCTTCACGGCATCCGCTGGACCTTTAGCCGAAACATCGGCTTCCATCTCTTCTTCGACCTCTGAATGGTCGTCACTGTCTAGCTCCACCTCAGACAAGACACCCTCGGAATCTCCCTCACTCAAATCGGAGATAGAGCGATTTGCCTCCCTCTCCAACGCCTCCAAAACCCGCATTTGATCGCGGTAACGAATCACCACCTCGGCCCTCGACAACATCTGGCCCGGGATGCGACTCACCCCCTCACTCTCCGCGCCTGAAAGCGCACCTTCCTCCGCGTCTTGCGACGCCACACCCTCCGACGAAACGAAATTTTTGTTAAAAGAATCCATATGAGTCCCACGAGTATGGGGGAAATAAAAAGTCCACCCGGGCAGTGCCCCCTGTACCCGGGTAAGCGTAAATTTATCGACCAGAGGGGCCGCTGATCCCCTGGCCGAGTGACGCCCTAAAGACTGGTCACCCACCAGCCATTCATCCTCTCGCCGGGCGTAAAACTTAGGATTGGGGATTTATTATTGAGGTTGTCTCCTCTCGGTCCGGCCGGTGAAGGCAAGACCCCTGGTCCCCAGAATGGGGGTAACAGTTTGCCCGACGGGTGGGGATGAAACCCAGCCCGCCGCGCGAGATCCTATCTCTAAGCCCCCTGGCAAAACAGAGGGGAGAGACAGGAAACCAGAGCCGGGAAGGCTCGCCACCCCAAAAAAGCCACGACGCAGAACGCGGCTCCCCACCCCAGGGCCGCTTTCCAGCCGCGAAGTGCGACCGGGGGTGCGCCCCACAAAACCCGCCAGTTTTGGTCCGCGCCGGACTTACATTATTTAAAAGCCGGTACCACAATGTGTGGCATGCCCCTATCCGCCACCTGGGGACGCGCCCGATGGGAGTCTGGCAACTCCACACGGGAACCTAACCTTTTTTTTTTTTTTTTTTTTTTTTTTTTTAAGGTCCCAAAAAATGCATTTACGCATTCCCCGCCACAATGGGGTCGTGACGGGGATATGTGGGACTCGCCGCCCCCCACCAACCAACCAGTGGGGCGGAATACCCACTAAAAAACAGACCATTTGCCTCACGCGCATTTCGAGGGGGACACGGGAATTGCTGTGGCATGACACCGCGTCCCCTCTGGCGCGCCCCGCATAACGCGGGAAACTCGGCAGGAAGGCCCTGAAAAGGTAGGGCTCTCCCCTTCTCGAGAGCTTTGAAGAGCGGGTGAGGACAGACCCCGAGTCTCACCCGCGCTCTCGGCCACCCACCTAGCTGGACGGTGGGGGCGTCGCCACACGCCGCTCACTCTGAGTCCCCGAAGAAATGGGGAGAGGAGCAGCGGGGGCCGCAGCTGAGGAAGTCTTAGCTGCGGCAACCTTCTTCTTCGCCGGACGGGGTGGGCTGCACTTGCAGCCCTTCGCACCCACCAGATGACTGGCAGGTCTACCTACATCCCCGCAGACAGGGCAGTGCGGCTCAGATGTGCACGCCGCCGCCCTATGACCCGACTGACCACAACGATAGCACAGACGGCTGCGGTCGATGTCGCTTTTGCAGTTAAACTGCTGGTGTCCAGGTTCGAAGCACCTGAAGCACTTCTGAGGCCTGGCCGCCAACAGTCTAACGCTAACAGCGCTCCACCCTAAGAGCAGCCGCCTACCAGCGACCAACTTTTTAGCCGCGGCCACAGGGCAACGCACCCAGACGGCACCCAACCCAGAAGGGCCGCGGCGAATCTCCCCTACCTTCAAACTCCCTTCGGGGCACTCCCCCCTCAGGGCTACAGAAGACACGACCTGATCCCTATCGACGCTGTCGTCGAGGCCGATGAGGCGCAGTTCAGAGCACTTCATCGGCCTAGAAACTACGACATCGGGGACCAGAACCCCTCTCAAGGCAGCGGCAAAACTATCCGCCTTCTCGCCCTTATCGCCCCGAACTTCTAGGACGCGCCCACCGGATTGCGTCTTACGAATCCTTAGATTGTCTGGCTCTATGCCATGATCCGCCGGACAGACTTTCCCTATCACTTCTCTAAGTACCTTCGCGTACGTAAGGCCTTTTTCCAATGCCTCCTGCGGCAGAGACAGAGCAATCGCCGATGATTTGGGCTCTTGCATCTTCTGCTTGCGAGGCTTTTTCTTGCTCTTGGGCTTCGCAACCTTCTTCGCGGGCTGTTTCTCAGCGGACTGTTTCACAGCGGGCCTGGACTTCCGCTTGGTAACCAGCGTAAAACCGTCGTTGGCTGGTTCAGACGGAGTTGGAACTACCTCTAGAGCGGGCGGAGCCACAGACTTCTGGGCTCGCCGCTTCTCCTTTTTCTTTTTCGCTGCAGATGGTGCAGCAGGCCGCACAGTAGAAGCTACTGTTGCTGGCGGCAAACGCGCGTCCAAGAGAGCCGTAACTTTACGGAGGATGGACGCCTCTAAGTCCTCCATGGAGGAGGAACTGCAGGGGCAGCTACCGGGGAGCTCGCTCTACCCGGTGAAGGAAAAGACGGCGCGACGGAATCTTCAACAACGGGAGGCATGGACCTCTCCCGCTGGTTCTGCCGTGACGACCTCTCGCTGCGCAGCTGCTCTTTCAGCACATCTACTTCGTCTCCAAGCTTCATCATCTGGACGCTTAGCTCGGCCACCTTGGTCCGCAGGCGGTCATTATCCTCCTGCAGCTGCTTGGACTCGACCGAAGAGAAGGAGCGGTCATAGATGTCGCCGACCGCTCCTCTTATCGATATGACAGCGGCGTTTAGGGCTTTGACGTAGGTGCCCTTCAGGTTTCCTGACTTCTTCGCCACGTTTTCCACCACTGTCAGGTCGACTTCGACCCCCTTCACCAGTTCCGATACTGGGACCCGTTCGATTGGCCTCTCCAAATGACCACGCTCACTTCTCAGAGCACGCGCTGCGTTGGCCATCTCCAAAACCTCAGCCTCTTTCTGCGCAGCGAGACGAGCTTGCTCATCCGCCTTCGCTCTCTTCGCCGTCTGGAGAAATGAACGCGCCTTCCCTAGCCCCATACAGAGACCATGCGTAGGGGGCCTACCACGCCCCTTCCTCACGACGTTCGCTGGACCTTTGGCCGACACTTCGGCTACCAACCCTTCCTCGTCCACTGAGTGGTCATCACTGTCCAGCTCCACCTCAGACAGGACACCCTCCGAGTCACCCTCACTCAAATCGGAGATAGAGCGATTTGCCTCCCTCTCCAACGCCTCCAAAACCCGCATTTGATCGCGGTAACGAATCACCACCTCGGCCCTTGACAACATCTGGCCCGGGATGCGATTCACCCCCTCACTCTCCGCGCCTGAAAGCGCACCTTCCTCCGCGTCTTGCGACGCCACACCTTCCGACGAAACGAATTTTTTAGTAGTATCCATATGAGTCCCACGAGTATGGGGGAAATAAAAAAGTCCACCCGGGCAGTGCCCCCTGTACCCGGGTAAGCGTAAATTTATCGACCAGAGGGGCCGCTGATCCCCTGGCCGAGTGACGCCCTTGAGACTGGTCACCCACCAGCCATTCATCCTCTCGCCGGGCGTAAAGCTTAGGATTGGGGATTTATTATTGAGGTTGTCTCCTCTCGGTCCGGCCGGTGAAGGCAAGACCCCTGGTCCCCAGAATGGGGGTAACAGTTTGCCCGACGGGTGGGGATGAAACCCAGCCCGCCGCGCGAGATCCTGTCTCTAAACCCCCTGGCAAAACAGAGGGGAGAGACAGAAAACCAGAGCCGGGAAGGCTCGCCACCCCGAAAAAGCCGCGACACAGAACGCGGCTCCCCACCCCTGGGCCGCTTTCCAGCCGCGAAATGCGACCGGGGGTGCGCCCCACAAAACCCGCCAGTTTTGGTCCGCGCCGGACTTACATTACATTATTGAAAAGCCGGTACCACAATGTGTGGCATGCCCCTATCCGCCACCCGGGGACGCGCCCGATGGGAGTCTGGCAACTCCACACGGGACGGGAACCTAACCTGACCTTTTTTTTTTTTTTTTTTAACCTTTGAAAAATGCATTATGCATACCCAGAGGCCACGGGGAGGCTCACTGGGTTATGTCGGACTCGCACCGACTAAAAAACAAAGGAACACCTACTCGCGCGGTCGGACAGAGCGGACAAGGGACCACCTTTCGGATTACACACATGTCCGCCCTCCGCGCAGCCCGCCGTGAGGCAGGCTCACTCGCAACGGAGGGACCTGTGTTAAGGGCCACTCCCCGTCCCGGAGCTGTACGAGGCGGGCGAAAACTTCCCCGTTATTCGCCCGCAGCTCCCAGCCACCACACCTCGTGAGAGGGCGGCGGCCACCTCGCGCCGCGCCCACTGAGCCCTACACCTCGGGCCAGCTGCGGCAGGGGCCGCTGCGGCATCACTAAAAGCGACGCCGCTGCGGACTTGGCGTCATTTTTTATAGAGGTTGACTTCCTCTTTCCGCCGTCCGGCCCTCCCGGCCACGGCGTCCCCGTGCCATTATTTTAGAGAGGTTGGCTTCCTCTTTCCGCGCTCAGGGCGGGGTCACACCCCGAGGCGTCCACGCGCCGCGCCCACTGGGCCCCACCCTAGGGGCACACAGCTGCGGCAGGGGCATTTTTTACCGAGGTTTGCCTCCTCGCACGCCCACCGCCATGAAGGCGGCTGCGTCCTCTCGCCGCGCCCACCGAACCTCTCCGCGAGGCCAGCTGCGGCAGGGGCCGCTGCAGCGCCGAACAAGCGACGCCGCTGCGGGCTTTTTCGCCGATTTATTATTGAGGTTCGCGTTCCTCTCGGCCCAGCCGCTAAGGCAAGACCCCTGGCCCCAACCCTGGGGGTAACAGGCTGCCCGAAGGGGGACCTTAGCCAATCGGCGAGGCCCACCCGGCGATCACAAAACTGCAACCGCCGGACCCACCGCGCGACCCCATCCCACCCGACTGTCAGAACAGAGGGGCGAGACGGAACCTCCCGGGAGATCTCCTCCCCGAGAGCCGCGAGACCGAGTCGCGACTCCCTCCACACGGCCGCTTTCCGGCTGCGCCGAGACGCAGCCAGGGGTGCGCCCAGAACCCGCCAGTTTTGGTCCACGCCAGCCGAAGCCGGGACCACCCACGCCGGAGTGGCTTCCCCTATCCGCCACCCGGGGACGCGCCTGATGGGAGTCTGGCAACTCCACACGGGAACCTAACCTGACCTTTTTTTTTTTTTTTTTTTTTTTTTTTTTTTTAACCTTTGAAAAATGCATTATGCATACCCAGAGGCCACGGGGAGGCTCACTGGGTTATGTCGGACTCGCACCGACTAAAAAACAAAGGAACACCTACTCGCGCGGTCGGACAGAGCGGACAAGGGACCACCTTTCGGATTACACACATGTCCGCCCTCCGCGCAGCCCGCCGTGAGGCAGGCTCACTCGCAACGGAGGGACCTGTGTTAAGGGCCACTCCCCGTCCCGGAGCTGTACGAGGCGGGCGAAAACTTCCCCGTTATTCGCCCGCAGCTCCCAGCCACCACACCTCGTGAGAGGGCGGCGGCCACCTCGCGCCGCGCCCACTGAGCCCTACACCTCGGGCCAGCTGCGGCAGGGGCCGCTGCGGCATCACTAAAAGCGACGCCGCTGCGGACTTGGCGTCATTTTTTATAGAGGTTGACTTCCTCTTACCGCCGTCCGGCCCTCCCGGCCACGGCGTCCCCGTGCCATTATTTTAGAGAGGTTGGCTTCCTCTTTCCGCGCTCAGGGCGGGGTCACACCCCGAGGCGTCCACGCGCCGCGCCCACTGGGCCCCACCCTAGGGGCACACAGCTGCGGCAGGGGCATTTTTTACCGAGGTTTGCCTCCTCGCACGCCCACCGCCATGAAGGCGGCTGCGTCCTCTCGCCGCGCCCACCGAACCTCTCCGCGAGGCCAGCTGCGGCAGGGGCCGCTGCAGCGCCGAACAAGCGACGCCGCTGCGGGCTTTTTCGCCGATTTATTATTGAGGTTCGCGTTCCTCTCGGCCCAGCCGCTAAGGCAAGACCCCTGGCCCCAACCCTGGGGGTAACAGGCTGCCCGAAGGGGGACCTTAGCCAATCGGCGAGGCCCACCCGGCGATCACAAAACTGCAACCGCCGGACCCACCGCGCGACCCCATCCCACCCGACTGTCAGAACAGAGGGGCGAGACGGAACCTCCCGGGAGATCTCCTCCCCGAGAGCCGCGAGACCGAGTCGCGACTCCCTCCACACGGCCGCTTTCCGGCTGCGCCGAGACGCAGCCAGGGGTGCGCCCAGAACCCGCCAGTTTTGGTCCACGCCAGCCGAAGCCGGGACCACCCACGCCGGAGTGGCTTCCCCTATCCGCCACCCGGGGACGCGCCTGATGGGAGTCTGGCAACTCCACACGGGAACCTAACCTGACCTAACCTAACCTAACCTAACCTAACCTAACCTAACCTAACCTAACCTAACCTTTTTTTTTTTTTTTTTTTTTTTTTTTTTTTTTTTTTTTTTAACCTTTGAAAAATGCCTTATGCATACCCAGAGGCCACGGGGAGGCTCACTGGGTTATGTCGGACTCGCACCGACTAAAAAAAAAAAAAAAAAAAAAAAAAAAAAAAAAACAAAGGAACACCTACTCGCGCGGTCGGACAGAGCGGACAAGGGACCACCTTTCGGATTACACACATGTCCGCCCTCCGCGCAGCCCGCCGTGAGGCAGGCTCACTCGCAACGGAGGGACCTGGGTTAAGGGCCACTCCCCGTCCCGGAGCCGTACAAGGCGGGCGAAAACTTCCCCGTTATTCGCCCGCAGCTCCCAGCCACCACACCTCGTGAGAGGGCGGCGGCCACCTCGCGCCGCGCCCACTGAGCCCTACACCTCGGGCCAGCTGCGGCAGGGGCCGCTGCGGCATCACTAAAGGCGACGCCGCTGCGGACTTGGCGTCATTTTTTATAGAGGTTGACTTCCTCTTACCGCCGTCCGGCCCTCCCGGCCACGGCGTCCCCGTGCTATTATTTTAGAGAGGTTGGCTTCCTCTTTCCGCGCTCAGGGCGGGGTTACACCCCGAGGCGTCCACGCGCCGCGCCCACTGGGCCCCACCCTAGGGGCACACAGCTGCGGCAGGGGCATTTTTTATAGAGGTTTGCATCCTCTCACGCCCACCGCCATGAAGGCGGCTGCGTCCTCTCGCCGCGCCCACCGAACCTCTCCGCGAGGCCGGCTGCGGCAGGGGCCGCTGCAGCGCCGAACAAGCGACGCCGCTGCGGGCTTTTTCGCAGATTTATTATTGAGGTTCGCGTTCCTCTCGGCCCAGCCGCTAAGGCAAGACCCCTGGCCCCAACCCTGGGGGTAACAGGCTGCCCGAAGGGGGACCGTAGCCAATCGGCGAGGCCCACCCGGCGATCACAAAACTGCAACCGCCGGACCCACCGCGCGACCCCATCCCACCCGACTGTTAGAACAGAGGGGCGAGACGGAACCTCCCGGGAGATCTCCTCCCCGAGAGCCGCGAGACCGAGTCGCGACTCCCTCCACACGGCCGCTTTCCGGCTGCGCCGAGACGCAGCCAGGGGTGCGCCCAGAACCCGCCAGTTTTGGTCCACGCCAGCCGAAGCCGGGACCACCCACGCCGGAGTGGCTTCCCCTATCCGCCACCCGGGGACGCGCCTGATGGGAGTCTGGCAACTCCACACGGGAACCTAACCTAACCTTTTTTTTTTTTTTTTTTTTTTTTTTTTTTTTTTTTTTTTTTTTTTAAGGTCCCAAAAAATGCATTTACGCATTCCCCGCCACAATGGGGTCGTGACGGGGATATGTGGGACTCGCCGCCCCCCACCAACCAACCAGTGGGGCGGAATACCCACTAAAAAACAGACCATTTGCCTCACGCGCATTTCGAGGGGGACACGGGAATTGCTGTGGCATGACACCGCGTCCCCTCTGGCGCGCCCCGCATAACGCGGGAAACTCGGCAGGAAGGCCCTGAAAAGGTAGGGCTCTCCCCTTCTCGAGAGCTTTGAAGAGCGGGTGAGGACAGACCCCTAGTCTCACCCGCGCTCTCGGCCACCCACCTAGCTGGACGGTGGGGGCGTCGCCACACGCCGCTCACTCTGAGTCCCCGAAGGAGTGGGGAGAGGAGCGGCGGGGGCCGCAGCTGAGGAAGTCTTAGCTGCGGCAACCTTCTTCTTCGCCGGACGGGGTGGGCTGCACTTGCAGCCCTTCGCACCCACCAAATGATTGGCAGGTCTACCCGCATCCTCACAGACAGGGCAATGCGGCTCAGATGTGCACGCCGCCGCCCTATGACCCGACTGACCACAACGATAGCACAGACGGCTGCGGTCGATGTCGCTTTTGCAGTTAAACTGCTGGTGTCCAGGTTCGAAGCACCTGAAGCACTTCTGAGGCCTGGCCGCCAACAGTTTAACGCTAACAGCGCTCCACCCTAAGAGCAGCCGCCTACCAGCGACCAACTTTTTAGCCGCGGCCACGGGGCAACGCACCCAAACGGCACCCAACCCAGAAGGGCCGCGGCGTATCTCTCCTACTCTTACACTCCCTTCGGGGCACTCCCCCCTCAGGGCTACCGACGACACGACCTGATCCCTATCGACGCTGTCGTCGAGGCCGATGAGGCGCAGCTCAGAGCACTTCATCGGCCTAGAAACTACGACATCGGGGACCAGAACCCCTCTCAAGGCAGCGGCGAAACTATCCGCCTTCTCGCCCTTATCGCCCCAGACTTCTAGGACGCGCCCACCGGATTGCGTCTTGCGAATTCGCAGCTTCTCTGGCTCTATTCCGTGATCCGCCGGACGGACTTTCCCTACCACTTCCTTGAGTACTTTCGCGTACGTGAGGCCTTTCTCCAATGCCTCCTGCGGCAGAGACAGAGCAATCGCCGAAGATTTGGGCTCTTGCATCTTCTGCTTGCGAGGCTTTTTCTTGCGCTTGAGCTTCGCAACCTTCTTCGCGGGCTGTTTCTCAGCGGGCTGTTTCGCAGCGGGCCTGGACCTCCGCTTGGCGACTACGGTAAAACCGCCGTCAGCTGCCTCTGCTGGCGCTGGTATAACCACCTCTTGTGCGGGAAGAGCCACAGGTTTTGGGGCTCGCCGCTTCTCCTTCTTCTTTTTCGCTGCAGATGGTGCAGCAGGCCGCACAGTAGAAGCTACTGTTGCTGGCGGCAAACGCGCGTCCAAGAGGGCCGTAACTTTACGGAGGATGGACGCCTCTAAGTCCTCCAATGGAGGAGGAACTGCTGGGACAGCTACCGGGGAGCTCGCTCTACCCGGTGAAGGAAAAGACGGCGCGACGGAATCTTCTACAACGGGAGGCATGGACCTCTCCCGCTGGTTCTGCCGTGACGACCTCTCGCTGCGCAGCTGCTCTTTCAGCACATCTACTTCGTCTCCAAGCTTCATCATCTGGACGCTTAGCTCGGCCACCTTGGTCCGCAGGCGGTCATTATCCTCCTGCAGCTGCTTGGACTCGACCGAAGAGAAAGAGCGGTCATAGATGTCGCCGACCGCTCCTCTTATCGATACGACAGCGGCGTTTAGGGCTTTGACGTAGGTGCCCTTCAGGTTTCCTGACTTCTTCGCCACGTTTTCCACCACTGTCAGGTCGACTTCGACCCCCTTCACCAGTTCCGATACTGGGACCCGTTCGATTGGCCTCTCCAAATGACCACGCTCGCTTCTCAGAGCACGCGCTGCGTTGGCCATCTCCAAAACCTCAGCCTCTTTCTGCGCAGCGAGACGAGCTTGCTCATCCGCCTTCGCTCTCTTCGCCGTCTGGAGAAATGAACGCGCCTTCCCTAGCCCCATACAGAGACCATGCGTAGGGGGCCTACCGCGCCCCTTCTTCACGGCACCCGCTGGACCTTCAGCCGAAACATCGGCTTCCATCTCTTCTTCGACCTCTGAATGGTCGTCACTGTCTAGCTCCACCTCAGACAAGACACCCTCTGAATCTCCCTCACTCAAATCAGAGAGAGACCGGTTTGCCTCCCTCTCCAACGCCTCTAAGACCCGCATTTGGTCGCGGTATCTAATGACTACCTCGGCCCTCGACAACATCTGGCCCGGGATGCGACTCACCCCCTCACTCTCCGCGCCTGAAAGCGCACCTTCCTCCGCGTCTTGCGACGCCACACCCTCCGACGAAACGAAATTTTTGTTAAAAGAATCCATATGAGTCCCACGAGTATGGGGGAAGTAAAAAGTCCACCCGGGCAGTGCCCCCTGTACCCGGGTAAGCGTAAATTTATCGACCAGAGGGGCCGCTGATCCCCTGGCCGAGTGACGCCCTAAAGACTGGTCACCCACCAGCCATTCATCCTCTCGCCGGGCGTAAAACTTAAGATTGGGGATTTATTATTGAGGTTGTCTCCTCTCGGTCCGGCCGGTAAAGGCAAGACCCCTGGTCCCCAGAATGGGGGTAACAGTTTGCCCGACGGGTGGGAATGACAACCTAACCTAACCTAACCTAACCTAACCTAACCTAACCTTTTTTTTTTTTTTTTTTTTTTTTATACTCCCCAAAAATGCATTTACGCATACCCCTCCGCTCGGGGGAGCGAAGGGGTTATGTGGGACTCGCCGCCCCCCACCATGACCACCGATGGGGCGGAATACCCACTAAAAAGGGAGTCTTTTCCCGCACTCAGCACCC
>OX421432.1:14176758-14232222 GCA_949126915.1 Musotima nitidalis | reverse complement strand
TACCATTTATTTTGTGTTGCCTGCCATCAAACCTTTCATGCATTCGATTTCTAATTTGTTTTTCGCACATCTTTCAAGAAATTATAGTATTATCTATAAAATGTGATTGCGATGAGTATTCCAATTAGATAGTTCATTTTCAATGCATGTGTAAAGTGACAGAGAAGAAAGTATTTGTTTTTAAAGAAGCAAAATCAGGTGTTTGTCGTCGAAACATTAAAATCTCACTGATTATTTCTAAAATGGCAAAGAAGAAAGTTAAAAAGGGTACGAAGAAAACGGCAGTCTTCGACAGTATAGCAGAGAAGCCTGCTACATCAAACATAGATGATGAAGTTATTCCTGCCGCCATAACCGCAGCTAACCAGGCTGTATTTATGAAAGTTTGCAGGCTTTGTGAATCTAAAGAAGGGCCGTTTCTCAATATTTTCGATGCAAACAAGTCTACAGCTAAGAAAATAGACGATTTGATGCCCTTTGCGGTACGTAGTATATTTTAATGTATGCAAGAACCTGTAGAAGTAGGAATTGTTTAGACACTTAAAACTTTTATTATTTATGTATAGAACACACTATTTCAGTCAAGGCACATAGGGATATGTACAAAAAAATTAATTAACTCTTAACAAATCTTTATCTAAATCTACCATTACTATCATTTTTGTCATCACAAAAATAGTTGAAAGTGAGGTTGTTAAGAATACAGCAATTACTATTTGCAGTTAACAATTTTCCATAAAGATTATCATTTATGTGGTTCAGATTCTCATTGCAACTTCTAAACATTCATTTTAACATGCCCTATATGCCAATACTACCAAATTTGACTTTATTTAAATTTATTCCACATAATTTTTCAAAAATATTACGAATCCCCTATACACCAGAAAACACCCCCTAGGCCAAAACAAAATTTTTGTAAAATATAATAGATAAAAACTGCTCTTAAAAGATACATGAGGCTGAAGACTGGGATGGTGATTGTGTATCAAAAAAGATACACAATTAGTAAGAGTAGAGTGTGTATCAAAAATAATACACATGGTGCTGAGCGTGTTTAGATTTATATTTTCTAGTAAATTAACCGTCATTTGAAATCTCTAAATTCAGTTTACTACAAATAGGAAGCTCTTAATTGTGTACCTTATCTTTTAAATATACAATTTTTCTAGTTGTAATAATAATGACTGTCTAGGCAAATTGTCTCTTGGCTGTGGATAGGCTACCCCAAAGTGATTTATTTGGCAATCATAGGTATACAGCAGATGCTCCATAGAAATTTATAATAATAACTTTTTATTTCCACAAACATGGTATATACACATATGATACATTTGATTTACAAGAAGCACATATTTCGCCATCACAGTGGCATGCAAAAGTTTAAAATAATGATAATAAAATGCAATGTTATGAACTATCCAATTTTAAATAACTATTTGCTTCAAGTGGTTTCAAGTCACAATATTAAAAACATTGTATTTTAATGTGTCAATAAGTAAAACAATTAAAAAATGTTTATATTACAGAAGAGATAAATTTATTCATTATGTCAAGACAGGAAGTAAATAAATTAAAGAAAAATTATGAAAATATTCTGATAAATTGTAAAAACAGTTCTCAATCAACCACTGCCGCAAAGCATTGATAAACGAATTGGTAGGTAACTGTCTAATGTCTCAAGGGATCCTGTTTTAAACTTTTATAGACATAGCATTACAGTTTTTTCTTACAAACATAGCACAATAGTAAGCTGCCTTATTGCATACTGCAATTTCTTACAGGCAACTTTTGCATAGAAAGATATTGAACTAATGAGAAAATTTTATGGGATCCTTCAAATGGTTCAGGGTTTTTGAAAATTTCTTGTCAACTTCTCAATAATATACTTATTACCTTGTACTATCAACAGACCAACTTCTTCACCATATATGCTAGGGTAATTAGTATAAAAATATCAGTATAAAGACATCATTTATCAAATTTCTGACACAAAACAAATATTTTCTGAACTTATTACTCTGGAAATATTTAAATTTCTATTGTTTTGAATATACAATGCTATATTATAGTTATGAGACAAATAATACTACAAAGAATCAACTCAAATACTACAAAGAATCAACCCATCGGCCACTGCTCAGAGCATTGTAGGAACATTTGTTTGTCTTTGTTGTTGTGTTTTTTATGTATTTACAAAAATAAAATTATGTATCTTTATCCATTGTCTAGTACCCATATTACAAGTGTAGTTTGGGGCTGGCAGCATTGTGTGTTTATTTGTATAAATGTATAGAACTTTAGTAGGGTTCAGTAACAAATTTAAAAGCTTTATTAAAATAAATATGGATATAATATTTAACCCAGAATTATATAAAGCAGTGATTTTAACCTCAAGCTGCGAACCTAATCCCGGTTCATTAGCAGTATCTGGATGGGTCGCATAGGCCATGAGCCATATTATCCAGAAGTTAAGTGTTATGCAGTTGGGCTTTATTACGTACTTCTTAAAAGATAGTTTAAACATTAGAGTCGCAAGCTTCAAATAAATAAATATTCTTGTAGAAGTTAAGACAGCCTATATATCTTAAAGATTTTTAGGTGTTCAACCTTTTGGACGCCATAGTCACCTATGGTTGACCAGAACTTGCGGGCTCCGGATGCCAACGACTTCTATAGTTGACAAAAAACTCAGTCCATAAAAATAAGAAATAAAGACATTTGGAAATTTTGATATTTTAATTCTACATACCTCAAAAAAAGAAAGGCTCAGCAACATGTGAGGGTAAAAAAAAGAAACTTAAAGCCACAAGTACTGAGAAATACGAAACTTAAACGCATGTACTTTTATCTTAGTAAATTCCATGTCCAGCACGCCAAAGTCGCCTATATTTGACCACTAGTGTTGTAACATACATTCTGTGAAAAGTATTTAAAAATTAACTCAAACATGTTATTTACTTATAATATTATTGTTTTTTTTGTATAAAACAGAAGGTACTGTTTACCAAAAGTAACGGTATTGTTATTTTTTAATTAACGATATTTGCATCAAGCCGCTGTAATGACACCATATTTCTACCCTGATTTCAACTCTAGCACATCCCTAGCGTGACACAGATAGTCAGTTCACTGGGCGCCGTGTTAAAGGATAGATGACATTGCTGATGACGTTATATGCGAAGTATTTGAAAAGTAGGGCAGTGTCGTCGTTGGAAGGCGTCGGTTATGATAGAGAATTTTCGAAAGATGAATTTTTATCTGAGGAAAATTTAGAATCTTCTTTTTAGATTGTGCAATTTCCTTTCTCATTTTAAGGCTTAACTCAGCTTCATCTTAAATCCTTGTCGTCATAAGATCGTTACATTGTTGTACTATCTGTGTTTAACTTTGCCTATTTTTTTTAGATAAAATCGTAATCATTACTCAACATGCGATAGGGGTACATCTCTGAAAGTTAAAACAAGAAATATTTGCGGCGCCATTGTCGTCCAGTCGTGACAGTGACGTTATCACTATGGAAAGTAGTGTAGTGGTTACTACTCTTCTATTGTAATATTTGTTTTTTGTTTATATACTAAGATATATAATACCAGATAATAAGTATGTACTCATTTATTTGACAAAAAATCCAACAAAAACAAGTGATTGCGTGTTAGTGTTACCATGTGTCGATATCCAAATATCGACTTTTGGAAACCCTATTCTTTTCGTAGGTATACGCGGAAATGCATTTGTGGCGTGGCGCCCAAAAGGTTAAAAGCTATTGTGAAATAAAGAAACTCATATACATACAACATGAACCTTAAAAATATAGTGTACATCCAAGATTTGTAAAAAAAAACATTTTGAATAGATAACTCTATTACATTTATATTTATTTTTTATTACTTGTACCATTTATTTATTATAATATAATATATGTATATTTATTTAAATTTAAATAATGTATGGAAAATAAATTCTTCCATTTTGCCCATTTTAAGGCCTAACTTTGCAATAAAGCATTTGCATTTTCCAATACTAATAAGGGATATTGAATTCTTTTACAGATAGCAGAAACTGACAGCCTCTCTCACAAAATTTGTTTTCGATGCTCAGCTAAAGTAGAAGAGCTCTATGAGTTTGTAAAAAAATGTGTAAACACTCAGCACAGCTTGCACACAGCCATGGGTAATAAAGGGTCCCTTACAATGAAGGCAAAAACTCGTGCTATCTGGGAAGAAAAATTAAACAAGTCTAACATGTCCAATGACGATATCTGTGATGCTTTAATCAAGAAAGCCATGGAAGGTATTAAGGATATAGCAGACATTCCACTAGCTGAGTTAGGAAAACCAACATCTAATACTAGAAAAGTTTTAAAAAGTTCTGCCCCAGCTAAAGTGAAAACTGAAACAAAGAATAATCTTGATGATAAAAAAGAAATGAATTATGAAAAAAAATCAAATGATGTAAAGCTTTCTTTCGAAAATGAAAGCGAATTCATTCCTGTTAGGGCCTCAAGATCTAAAAATGCAGCAAGCTCTTTGCTTGATGGCTTACCTGATATAAAATTGCCGAAGAAAAAGAAAATACAAAATGAGGAGCCAATATCTGATAGTAATGTACAAAACTCACAAGACTCCTCTATTAACAAACAATTTATAGGAAAAGTTAGTCATGAAAACGTAAATACATTATCTATAGACTATGAAAAACCATCAACAACACCCAAACCTGAAGAAGTAAAACCTGACCCTAAGGAGTTTAATATAATGGATTACATAGCTATGATTAAGGTAAATGGTGTTGGTGTGCTATTCCAATGTAAATTGTGTAATAGAAATTTCTTAAAAAAAGATATAGTGTTGTCTCATGCTTGTGCTAAAAATGGAGTACCTAAAACAAATATTGTCAAAAGAGTTTTACCACCAGAACCGCCTAAACCACCTGTTGTCAAATACATTAATACTAACTTAGATGGGGACATAAGAAAGCAATTCGTAGAAAATAAGTTAGATGATAAGGAAGAGGTTGAAACTAGAAAAATTGCAGTAACAGCCACTTCTGCTCCAGCACCTATAGCAAATAAGAGTAAACCTAAAATTGGACCAGCAAGTAAAACTGGTAGACTGAATAATGTACATAATTCAGTTATAGGTATGACAGTTGTGCCTATGGAAGTAGACCTACCATTGCCAAACTTGAAGGACCATGTAGCACATAACGAATCTACATCATCAAAACCACCGTCAGTAAATTTTCCAAGTATACCTTGCTTAAACTCTCGGTACAAACTAGTTGCTGGTCCTAATAATACATTTCAATTGCTCGAAGATGCAGAAGAAAATAATGAGGAGGTTGCGGAACAACCTGAGATCAAAACAAAATCTTTAAAGAAAAGAAAAATCATTGATTCTAAACCTGTTGATACTAAAAGTAGCAAGCATCATAAAGTTACATCACCTTCAGAAGTAGTCAATTTGGATGCTGATAGTGATAAGGAAGCAAACCAGCCCTATCCTGTAGGACTATTTCAGACAATGGCCACCCCAGCAGTTGCAGATACAGCGTTTTTAACACCAGCTATGAAAAAACAATCTTACACAATCGTTCAAACGGGAAATCCTAGTAAATTGCTTTTATCAACGAAACCACAGCCTGTCTTAGAAGAAACATCAAAAAAAAAGGCAAAGAAAAATAGATCTCAACCAAAAGTAGCAGAAACCGATAAGCAACCATTTTCTGTAACTATAGAAGACGTTAGTCACCCGAAAGAAGATAATTTCTTCACTTTTATCAATGTCGATCCTTTATTACAACCGTCATACGTTTTACCGACCAATAACATAATACAAGAATCACAGATTTCTACGTCCACACCTATTAATAAACCGAACGTAGCCTCTGATATTACGAGAAGCAGTTATTCATGTAACATGTGCGGTGAATCATTCTCTCGGGAAAAGAAACTGTTGTCCCACATCCAATCTCATTATAGCAAAATGGATGAAGAGGACCAAAAAAGAGTTGCCAGGGAAAGTAAGAGGCGTAGTAAAAAATAGTGTAAAGTAAGGACTCTGCATTTATTGAGTTGCATAATGAACTGCTAGAACGAATAGTGTCAAAACTGTAGTGTCTTTTTGTAAACCAGTTGGACTTATTGGTCTTGTTGTGTCGTACGTTATTTTAATACAGTTACTATTATTTGTTTGGATATGTATGTATGCAAACTCCATGGCATAAACTTATTAAGGTAAACAAACCAGATTTAGCTGTATGTGTAATATATTTACAATTAATGCTATATACAATATGTACTTATTAGTAAACGCAAATAATCATTAAAGTGAATACAACAAATAGCAAGGTCAGTGAAAAAAAAAACGCGTATTCAATGTTTCAATAGTGATATGGTGAAAGGGTAACCTCAGCGTCCCTAATAATGCGAACCGGACGCCTTTGCAGTCTATCAAGTGGGTCGAAGAGGTACTTAGCAGAACCATCCCAGAGATGGGAACAATGCTCCACACTCGCTCGTACTTGAGTCTTGTACAACAAACAGCTGCTCGGGCTGAAAAACCGCGTTATCTTATTAAGGATACCCAACTTACGGGAGGCAGTTATAATAACACCCTCTATGTAGCATTTCGGCTTTGCGTCCGGGTGGTGTTGATGCCAAAGAGAGAGCCCTGTTTTTTATTGGCATTAACCTCGACCAGGTTTTCAAATCCCCATTTAGAGCCACAACCAGTCAGTTTTAGTTTGGGAGGTAGCCAGATCATCGGTATTCTTTGCTGATAAAAGGCCCAAGTGTCAGTTGTCATCCTTATGTCAATTCATATTGCCGCTAGGACAATATGTCATAAATATGTAGTAGAGAAGCAATAAATCACACAGAACTTCGCACTCTGGCATTTACATTAAAGAATTTGCAGGGCTACCCTCACAAGGGAAAAAATTAATGCAATCTATGGTTTTTGTCTATGATTTCTTGCATTCACTGATTTATATTGTGTAGACATAACTACAAATAAGTTTATTTAAGTAATGATTATGCGTCCAATATCGGGCATTATCCCATAACCAAAACATTTTAATAAATAATTTAGTAGAGATTGATTTGATATAATTGAAAATCTATGGTGGTAACGTCTAACGTTTTTGTATCAATTTAAATAATAAATTTAAGAGTTCTCTTTTAATAATACGTAAGTACTATATATGTATTGTTGTATGAGTTGTTATTTAAAGTAAACATTATACGAATATATATAATTATATGTACTGAATGACTCATGATTATTTTCAGGCTAATAGTTGAGTTTCCATAATATCAAAGCGTGAACTGTAATAATTTGTATTTTTGCATTAACAATGCTATATATATACTGTTACAGGACGATTTTTTACTAGAATTATTTCTACCTTACCTTATATTGTTTATGTTCTTATTATTTCTAGTTGATTATTCAACTTGTGAGGTACTTAGAACACAAATCCCAATGGCCTCGTAGCACCTTAAATTCACTACCTTGCTTAAAGGTATAAATTCAAGACTACAGTTGTAAAATAGTTTATAAATCCAACTTCTCCATTTAAGTTCAAGCGCGTTTAATTACATGAGTTGCCTTTGTAAATATTTGAGGTTAATTGGCATTATAGTCGCTGGACTTTTCAATTGTATGTTCATACAATGCAGATCTTGTATTTATTAAATATTGGAACTTTTACCCGGTATGATTATTTGATATTGGACTTTTAACCCTTGACATTAAATGTTTTTTTTATATATTCGTTCGGTATGATTCAGACATTTCGTCAATAGCTAAGTGGTTGATTGTGTTATATTTGTATGTTGGAATATGATTTTTTTATTGTTCCGTTTCTTTGTAACTTGTAGTAAGTGAGATTCACTTAATATTCTGTACAGTGATATTGATATGTTTATTTTGAATTACATTGTGTATTGAAGGAATCCTTGCATTTTATTATTATAATGTCCATAATTTCACTCAGTTTTATTAAAAAGGTTAATGTTCTTTTTAATTTTAAGATGTATTTCTAATAGGAATATTAGTCGACAATACTTTATAAGTACAAAGTACAATACAGATCCCGGCAAGCGGCAATAAGTTTGCCACCTATTATGTGCTTGCTATTTGTGGGACCGTCAATCTAATTGATGAAGTGTGGGCGTATAATATGCCTTTGCCTAACCCTTAGGGGAAACAGGCGTGAATGTAAGTATGTATGATATAGTTTATAAGTAATAACTTTGTCTAATGTATTAAAAAAATTATGCCTATTTTTTTTTTTTTTTTTTTTAGCATGGCAACATTGGATAATATTATTTTGTATAACTAAGTCAAGCAAGGTTTGGCGGGAAAGTGAAGCGTCATGTCTGCAGTTTTGTTTTATTTTCTAAAATTTGTGATGTTTCTAACATTAATGTGTAATAACGGTGGATTATTAACCGTTAAGTGTTTGTGAATATACATGAGTGTTGGTAAATCAAACAAAACAGTGCAACATCACTTTTCAAATTTTCTCTCAAGGAGTCCATGTGAGATCTCAGTATAGTCCCACATCTTTACTGAGGACTCAAGGGGCTTAGGGAAGGGTATCTCATTTACCATTTATCATCTTTATCACCACTCATTTTCATTTACTATGAATTATATAATATTATTAATATATCACTTACTTGACACTGGCTAAATGTGCTAGACGCACGAAGCCATTATTCAAAATAAAGAAAGAAAGTCAAGCAAGGGACTTCTTGGCGGGAAAGTGAAGCGTCATGTCTGCAGTTTTGTTTTATTTTCTAAAATTTGTGATATTTCTAACATTAATGTGTAATAACGTTGGATTATTAACCGTTAAGTGTTTGTGAACATACATGAGTGTTGGTAAATCAAACAAAACAGTGCAACATCACTTTTCAAATTTTCTCTCAAGGAGTCCATGTCAGATCTCAGTATAGTCCCACATCTTTACTGAGGACTCTAGGGGTTTAGGGGAGATTATTCCATCTTTGACTTATCATCTTTATCACCACTCATTCTCATTTACTATGAATTATATATTATTAATATATCATTTACTTGACACTGGCTAAATGTGCTAGACGCACGAAGCCATTATTTAAAAGAAAGAAAGATATGTCAAGCAAACGATCAGTATATAGAATCAGTTATAGAAGAAATGGTATTCGTAGCGCATTCAAACGTTTGCAAATTCGAGGGTATCACTTAATAATATTTATTTTAATAACTTTGTTTTTCATTTTGTAAACAATAACCGATGTCACTTTTTAAACAAAAAAATCCCTGTGACAGGTGTCTCCGTTCTTACAGAACTACTACAGATATGTCTCCTTTTTATATAACTCCTAATCGGGCATCTATAAAAATAGCAAACATATGTGAATGTGTGAATGTGTGTGTGTGTGTGTGTGTGTGTGTGTGCGTGTGTGTGTGTGATTGTGTGCGTGTGTGTGTGTGCGTGTGTGTGTGGGGGGGGGATAATGCAAGTTACTTCATGCGTTAAAGTAACATCTCCGTTTCCTCATAGTCTGAAGGCATTTAGAACTTACACTACAAAACATTTTCACGAAGGTTTTTTGAAGGGTTAACAATGCTTTACATATGCCACTGGTATTGCCAGCGTACACAGGCTGCGGTGACCACTTCCCACCAGGTGTGCAGCAGACTTGAATGCCACATAATTTCTGCCATTACCTTATCTACCATTCATAATGGACCCAACGTGCTATCCGCGACACGGAACAAGCGATATGAACGCACTTAACTTCGAAGTCATAAATGCGCGAATAGTTGTTGAATCCGAGACTCTCTGAATTGCAGTCATTTGGTCTCGCCACGGGACTATTCTACTAGACCTCTTATACATAGGGCATAGGTCCACGCAAGGAGTATAAATAAAACAAAATTTCAAGATGATCCATTTATTGAGTTTTCGATAAAGCTATAAATATATTTAGTTGAAAACACATAACATTAAACTAATATAGCATAAAGATTACATCTTTAATTATTACGAACAGACGCAAGTTAAAATTAAGTAGTAGTTCACATGGTAACTATAGCTATATATAAAACATCACTTATTTTAACTATAGATAAGTCAAATTGGTGATTCATTTAAGATTGCTGTTTTAAAATTATACTAACAATGTGATAACCAGGAAAACTAATAAAACAATACAAATGAAATAACGAAAATGAATTTATTAAAAATACTATATTATTTTACTCCAAAAACTAACACTATAATTTTGTATGGGGAAATTAACATCTCTTTAACGTTTCATATTGAGTGGTTTGACGTGCAAAGGTAAGATCAGTTGTAAAATTCAATAGAAAAGTTTTCAATAGATATTATTTTAGTCAATAAACTTATTCCAAATACAGCTCGTTTGTCCCACAATGTTACCTACGCATTTTTAAAATAATTTGAATTACCCCAGCCTTTATTTTAAAAAAAAACCAAAAAAAGTTGAAATACGTAGTTGACAGATCCATAAACTTCACATACAAAAGGGTATTGTTACCATTTCCAAAAAAACATTAAACACACAGATATTTAGCCATTATAATAGATATACCTATTCGTTGTCTCGTAGCCCACATTTGACATAAGTTTTATATGATTTAGAACGCTAATTCCGTATAACACTCCATTAATATAAAAGCATACCATAGACAAAAAGGGAAAACCTATTTCGAATAAAAACTTTAACTTATTCATATGTTGACAACAGGAAGAATGAGAAAACCAAAATCAAAAAAATACCATTAAACGATTTTAATTAATAAAGGTTAGCTGTAAAACCTTCAGGGCATTTTATTGTATTCAAATGAAGCATACCAGTAAATCAACACTACAGAATAAAAATATGACAATTTTTTACTGATTATATGAGAAAGTATTTGTAGTAAATCTCTTTAAAATATTGTAAAATAGTACTTCCTTTTAATATTATATAAAGAACTCATAATGCAAAAAAGACACAACCTTTATAATGAAACAACCATTTCACTAAATTATTAATTGATGTAATAAAATAACTAATAACTTGTTCAAAGTTGTGCATTCTCATACAAATAAAAACTTTTTAAACATTAAAATCTATATTAAAATTACATTGCAACTACATACTTTAAAATCTATTACAATATAATATATCATAACACACATTTAATTTAGTTCAATAAGATATAATATTAATCACATATTTTTGATATGTATTCGGATCCCAAAGGAGCACCGTTCTCATGCTTTGCTATGATGCCAAAAGATGCCTACGAATCTGAGCCTATCAAATGTCTCAATAACTACAATACCGATCATATTAAAATAATTGTATTTTATTCACTACTGATTATTAACTATGATATGTATTTTATCCCTAAAATCTAAGTTTTTTTTATTAAAATGATATGTATCCATGGTCCTATTCTGGATTTTTCAAAAAGCCAGATATAAAGCGCATACATTCTAAAAACGATTCTTAATTTACTAAGGACATTGTTTACTCTTTCGTAAGGTATCAACCATCTTGCTTTATATCTCGCTTCGAATGGACGCAGATATTGGAGTCCCCTCTGATTCTTTTGGGTAGAAGAGTGAGTTTACGATAGGGGGCAACACTTACACCATCTCTCATACTTAACATACTAAATAGATAATTTGTGTCGTACAAAGGTCATCATACAATTAAAAAAATGTTTTTTATCATATGATGATGACGCGAGTATCTTATATGCGACACAAAAGATCACACCTTTTTTTATTAACGACATTATTATTGTAAAGAAGCAATTTTCATTATTATAAAAATATAGGTACCTACGCTACTGTTATTTTCGAAAAATAAAACCTTTATTATCTACTGGTTTTAATGTAAAGGAGTTCTTGGTGGGACCAGGCTGAGTCTACGTGGCCGGTTGTAGAAATCATTTCTGGTGGCCACCAAGCTCTCACAAGGGTCTAAGAAGCAGACAAATATCAATCACACAGGATAGTAATAGAAATAAGGAGCAGGGTCAGGAAATAAGGGTTAGTTTTTATACTTAACGGAGTCATAAGGAAGGTAACTGTAGAAAGAAGAGCTGATAGGGCCAAATTGGACGACGTGGTAATCAGAGGCAGACTCCGGTGCTATTCAGTCAAGGAAACCGGTGTTAACCAGTTTCTCCAGGAAGAATTTTACGTCTCCGAGTTCTGAATCTTTGATGCCAAGGGACTTCAGCATGCCAAGGTCGCCGTTCTCAACCGCCATGAACACTGAACGAAGGTGTTCCAGGTCTGATCTCATCAGGTGCAGAGCGGCGCCAAAGTCTTCGATTGTTTGAGATTCTGGAAAAGTTCAATGCTCAATTAGTATCACATAGTTCTCCTCTCTAATAGTCAATCTAAATGTTTTGATTAAGGCACCACTTGTAAGTTCATGAAACTTTGAAAGCCTTTCACTACACAATTCAACATCGGTCATATAAATCGTTCTTAACTACTCTAACAGGTGCTTCTTTCATACTAACTAACATCATTATATCAGCCTTATAAAGTCCACTGCTGAACATTAGCCTCCCCAATAGATAACATTCTATTAGGGGTATTTGCCCATAATCACCACCCAGGGCAGGTGGGTTGGTGATCGCAGTTCCAGCCAGTACGCAAGATGACGCTGCTGCCCGTTATCCGGTAGGATTTCTTTTCGTCGACTCTTACGACTCCCCATGAGTTGAGAGGGGGTGGCAGTATCCTAGGCCGGTATGACGGTCAAAGTCAATTATCTTGATCTGATCTGATCTTACGGAGGTCATCTTAAAAACTAATGCGCCCACTCACTGCGGGCAGGAGCTTGTATAGAGAAGAATCAGGCAAGAAACTCAATTCATTCCTTATTTTCTTTCTTATAGTTGTGCCCACCACATTAAATAATTAGTACATATTTGTAGTCAGTGTGTAATGTGGTCGAACATAATACAGACGTCACGTCTGAGACGTTTCACTGAAAACCATCTTTTATTTACACGCACCTTATAAGGCATAACAGAGGCACATAGTCACTCCACACATCAATCTAAACTGTCTTATCTCTATTGCATTCGGTCTTCTTTCGTATGAAAATGGTTATTTCGTATGGGCCGTTAAGGCGTATGCCTTAACGGCCTTGTGTTCTGCTCCACACAATATACTAAATCTTTTCTATAGAAATTTTCCTGATACCAGTTTAGCACCTCCAAGATGTTCCAAAGCATCCCTGCATGCAGTCTTCTTTAATTCACTTTCATATTGGCTCAGCATTCTGCTCCATAGAATATGCACTATTCTGCCAATAGAGCGGTTACCTAGAGAAATTTACCTGTTAGTGCAATAGCGATGTTCTTGATCTTCTCAACACCTTCAAGAGGCTCTAAAGCATACTTAGCCATGCTCAGAACAGTTTCTCCAGATAGTTGAGCCCGTGCGAGGCGGGCAGGCTCTGGTAACTTTTTCATACTACTTCCTATACACACACATATACACACTAACATACACACGCATTTACATACTAACATACACACGCATTTACAGACTAACACACCCACACACATATAACAATTTGATATTACTTCTTAACCCCTTATCTCAGTATTTTTTTAAAATAATATTGTATAATTTTTTTTTTCTTAGTTATTTTTATAATTATCTTACTTATAACCGGAGCAAGTGTTTTAAAATATGCGCTACAGCCATGCGAGCCTAGTGCAGAAGTTGCTGGTTATGTAGAAATTGTAAACTTAAAGTGCGGATAAAGATTATTGTTACTTTATATTCATTCCTAATCTTACCTTATATTTTAGTCACATCATCTGAACTTTCTCATCACCATAGCATTCAGTCAGACTTCTTTCAACTGCCTTCTCAACAACCTTTTAAACGGACTTCTTGGCGGGAAAGTGAAGCGTCATGTCTGCAGTTTTGTTTTATTTTAAAAAAATTGTGACATTTATAACATTAATGTGTAATAACGGTGGATAATTAACCGTTAAGTGTTTGTAAACGTACAAGAGTGTTGATAATAAAAACAAAACAGTGCATCATAACTTTTTAAATTCTCTCAAGAAGTCCATGTGAGGTTTAGGGGAAGGGCATCTCATTTACCATTTATCATCTTTATCACCACTCATTCTCATTTACTATGATTTATGTTATTATTAATATATTTCTTACTTGACACTGACATAGCACATTTAGCTAAACGCACGAAGCCATAATCATAATCATAATTCTTTATTGTTTCATTTGGTGTACACTTAGGTCTTAAAAATAATATTTTGTCCTCAAATGAACCCTGCAAGGGTATCACAATTTAAAATAGGAATAAGCCATTATTTAAAAGAAAAAAAAACCCTTTAAACTGCTTCTTAGAATATAAACTATAATGCCAACAAGGCGACTACTGAAAGAAACTTACCTGAAAGTGCTATGGCGACCTTCTCAACTCCTCCAAGAGGCTCCAAAGCATCCCTAGCCTTGCTACCGAACAGTTTCTCCAGATAGTTGGGCCCGTGCGAGGCGAGCAGGCTCTGCAGGAACGAGGCTGTCTCCTCTACCGGTGGTCTTTTGGCTGCAATAGATTTTTGAGTGAATTGACTATTTACAGTAGAAATACTAAAGGCTATTTACAGGGAGAGGTTTAGTCGGTTCAAGTCCGACATAACCACACACACCGGGTGTGTGGTATGCGGGGGCATTATCTCCCTCCTCCCACTGTGGGGGGTAGTTCCTTGTAGAGTTGTTATTGTTTTTTTGGAACGCAAAAATAAATAATAATAATGAGGTTCATTTATTTGAGATAGATCAATAAAGACAATCGGTAATGCGAGTTCGATTCCCACACGGACAAATCTTTGAGTGCATATACATAAATATTTATTTTGGTCTGGGTGTTTTCAATGTACCTACCTATATTACATAAAAAGTATCTAGTCAATTAATGTGGTAATACATCAACAGCATAGATAAATAATGAAATGATCAAATGAATAGAGATAAAAAAGAATACATTGGTTTGCGATACAAATAGAAATAGTTGATAGCATTTTATTTGAACACGATTTTGTTGAACATGTATTGGTGAATTTCGGAGCTTATAAGCATAATAGATATAATAATAGACTGCAATTGGCAAAACAGAAATTGGTTAATTGATCGCGTTTTAGTAAATCACGTTTTGGCAAATTGCAGAGCTTAATAGCGTAAATGAAATAGTAAAAGACTGCAGCTGGCATACAAATATGTGTGAAATTTACCATAGATTCGCTGTATTGAGCGCCCAATCATTTTAATCGCCGTAAATTGAATTTTAAGTGTGCAGTGCGCTCTTAATTGCTTTATCGAACTTCGGAAAAAAAACCGCAATAAATTATTTAACAAATCTCAAGCTCTTGGTAACGTAACTTAAGAGCGCCACGGAGCGAAATTAATTTTGTTTTATTTATTTATTATCATCACGATTGAAACAAGTCTTTCTCAATCTCACCACAAAAACTAAATGCGTTTATGAGTGACTAGTGCCACGCCCTCTTTCGCTTCGGTAGCTACTTGTATTACTAATGTAGCTAATTTTGTATTACGTTGCTGAAGTTTTAAAAGGGTTTCCTATTTATTTCTAGTCAAACATATAACCTATGTTAAAATGACGCTGCTGCCCATCATCCGATAGAATTTCTTTTCGTTGACTCTTACGACTGCCCGTGAGATGAGACGGGGTGACACAGTTCTAGGCCGGTACCACGCGGCATTAACATGAAAACATCTCGCTATATCCTAAATAATGCGGTACGAAGACCGCTTTATGACAAAAAACATATTAGGGCCCATAAACCGGTAAACCAAATCGAGAGAAGCTCTTTATGACAGCTGGGTATAATACCATATCCTATTTAAATATTTATAAAGAAGGACGCAGTCATACTGGCATATTTAAACAATGCAAAGGACGTAAAAATTTATGGGTACCTCGACGCAAACCTTTTGGTAAATTACGAGAGAAGGACAATCATTTTTACAGCACAATTTTACTTTATCGTTGTAAAGTAGCGTTATAAGGTCGTAAGGAAAATAAGTTTGTGTAAACATACATATATAAAATCACGCCTGTTTTCCCGAAGAGGGTAGGCAGAGACATAATTAATGTCCACATTTCGCCAATTATAAAGGCCTGCCTAGTGCCGCTTACTGGGAAATTTTATGTTTGCCAGAGTCTCGTCCGTTTATCGGCAGGTGCACCACTAGCAGGTGAGGTTGGCTTGAACTCCTTAGATCGTAGTATATTCCCTATACACCCATATTTATACATCATACACTGCAATTTACTGCTCTTTAGTCTCGTAGCTGGGTCAAAGCTCATGCGTAGCATAATGACATCAACCTCTCTGACCAAACTGCTTTCAACAATTCCGAAGAGAGTTGAATGAATATAATATTGGGTTCACTTTCACCAGTCAATCTAATTATTGGCAACTAGCAGCCGCCGGCTTCTTCGTCCGCGTGACCTACGTATTAAACTTCCTCTTGAATCACTCTATCTACTAAAAAACCGCAACAAATTCCGTTGCGTATTTAAAAGATCGCATAAATAAGGACAGACAGATAGAAGCTACTTTGTTTTATATGAAATGCCATGTCATAACCTTTAAACAGAATACTACTTAAAGGCTTTACACACAGCAGCTATAATGTAAAGATGTACATTATAGCACGATACATCTCATTACATCTTTCCATAGAAATCGTCAGGAGACCACACACGACAGCTATAAGGTATCCTGGGATGTAATGTACATTAATATACATTATAGCTGCTGTGTGTGAAGCCCTTTAGTCTATTTAAAATTTGAATTCCAATAGCATTTTACGAATGTAGGTTGGTTAGTGAGACTAAACAAATTTAAGTTTTACTTTAGGACGCCCGGCTGACTGCTATAATCTAAGCTAAAATATATTCACATAAATTCAACATGAAATGTACCTGTTATGAGTATCAAACTCTATTTTAACTTTATATTAGCTTGTAAATTGTGTTGTTTTATTAAATTTAAATACTTAATATCTAAATACATTATTCACATAGGTATATTAAACAAAATTCCCCGAAGGGTAGGCATTTCGACAATTATATTGTTGGTCTCACGTAATAGGTGGCGAGCCTATTGCCGTTTACCTGGAACGTATGTTCAAGTATTTTTATTTCTAACCAATTGTATTTTAAGATCATAAATACTATATGACGGTAAATATACTTAAATACCTTGTACATTGACCTCAACATTATAAAGGCCATCAGACGATTTTTTTCTAGGTTACCCGGGTAGAAAACCCACAGCTTTTGAATAATCAGTCCTCTGCTCTAACCACTGACCTACAGGGGACTCCTATGATAGCTTTTCAATTTGTCTAGTATTTTGTCATTTGTGTTTGCCCTAATCGGTCGACAAAAAAAGTTGCCCTTTCCAAATTATATGCTTACCAAAATATGACATTACTAAAATACTAATAATAAAGAGGGTGTATAGGGATCCCACCAAGGCCTAGGAGCCCAAGCCAACTTCACCTACAAGTGGTGCACCTGCCGATCAACGGACAAGGCTCTGGCGAACATAACAGTGCCCGGTAAGCGCCAATAGGCTGCTATTACGTGGGAACAATTATATAATTGGCGAAGTGTGGGCGTATGTTATGCTTCCGCCTTCGGGGAAACAGGCGTGATTGTATGTATGTATGTATAAGTATGTATGTATATATGTATGTATGTATATGTATGTATGTATGTATATATGTATGTATATATGTATGTATGTATATGTATCTATGTATGTATATGTATGTATGTATGTATATGTATGTATGTATATATGTATGTATGAATGTATGTAAAAATAAAGAGCTAATAACCTGCAGTGCACAGCTTGGAGTCCTCATCATACCCGTCGATGCAGTCAGGGGCCCCGTCGCACAGGTACTGGATAGAGATGCAGTTGCCGTCCACAGGGCACTTGAACGGCTCGTAAGGGTGGCAGTATTCTGAAAGATAAACAATTATCAAATTACATTATTAATTCTTGAAAGTATTGAAATAAATTATTTTTCTCCTCCTCAACTGATACTATATTATTTAAGCCATCTTAGCCATTGTAACATTATAAAATGCAATAAAGTATGGGATATTGAGTCTTCATAATTATAAAATTATGTACTTAAATAATTTAACGATAAACTGGACAATGGTGGAAGAAAGTTAAGAATCTAACAAATAAGACGTCATCATTATCCTGGTTGCCATAGATTTAAGCTTAGAGCCCAGGGTCTTCTTATTAACTCGCCGCTTGTCCGCCTACTAAAGGCGACAGGCCGCGTCGACGGCGCGTTCGTGTTGCACGCGCTCCTCAAAGAGATGTCAGCACACTGAGGGGCCCCCAGGAAGGGGGCCAAGACTGCCAGGGTTGCGGGACTGTTCGAAAGAGTTACCGCGGCCTTGGTGTTACAGGCTCAAGAAGGAACATGGATGGTATTTAGTCAGTAAAAGTCTGACACACTCTGCCGCTTCACCCACAGCGGAAGACGTCAATTTGATGACTTTCCATCCGAAAAAATAGGATTTGGCTGATTACAGTTATTACTTAGAGCCACTGTCGTCTGACCTCCGCAACCCAGAGGGAAACAACTGACTTCCTAACTGCCATAGATGTTCATGAAAGGTACCAACGGCTTAACATGTTTTCCGAGGCACGGAGCAAGCGATAATGATGCACATTACTTTTAAAACTAAGTGCACCAGAGTTTGAACCCGAGACCCTCTGAATACGAAGCCTCTTGCCACTGAGCTATAGCCGATCTTGTATAGGTCTTCAAAGAATACAAATATAATATAATAACAATGTTAACGCATAAAACATTATATTGGGCCGAAACTGTGTTTTTTATTAGGAAAAATATCTCATTCATTTTCGCTGCTATCAAGATATTTCAGCCGGGGCCATTAATAACAGCGAGCGTGAAAATGCTTTCAGCGTATTCCAAGCTTGCCGGGCATGTTGCTTTATCGGGGCTTTGTGTATTTCATTTGTTTCACGAAGCTGCAATTTGATAAACAGCGAAATAACGTAACAATTCGGGAATATGTTGTAAACAATAGTAGTAGGTATTTCGCGTGTAACACAACTGGAATTGTTATACGCAACTGGAATTCAGCTAAATCTGATTTAAAGTAAAGTGAAAAGTTCTTTATTTCATAAACTCTTGTTCAGTACTTCAAAACGTCAAAATAAGATATATAAAAACATTAACTATTAGACAAAACTATCTGTAGAATACTCAGCTTCATAGGTTGGCTAATATTATTAATTTCAATAACGCGTTCCTTACACCCCTAAAAAAATATATTTCAAAGTCACCACGCTACCCTTAAATTAGACAATCTTAAGAATACTCGAGCTTAAATTATCAAGTTCAGTTTAACTAACACGCTGTAAAAGGTGCAAGTTGTACCTAGTAAGTAATCTAGAAACTAACTACCCATACTTTTCAATTAGACGTTCTTAAAGACTTATACGATAATAGAAAGTCTTTTACGAGTGTATTGTTCCCTTGTGTTGAAAAATAAATGTTTACTGCTAAGCTAAGTTTCAGAATAGTTTTGAAATTACTGCTGAATATGCTCTCCACTAAAGTAGTTGAAATAGAGAGAGGGTTTAAGTTGAAATAGTTTTTGTGTAGTGTAGTGCATTACTTTTTTTTCCTTTTAAATAATGACTTCGTGCGGTTAGCACATTTAGCCTGTGTCAAGTAAATGTCAGTGTCAATTAATAATATGAGAATGAGTGGTGATAAAGATGATAAATGGTAAATGAGATGCTCGAATCCTCAGTAAAGATGTGGGGCTATACTGAGATCTCACAAGATAGACATCATGACCGAATTTGAAAAATGATGTTTCACTGTTATGTTTTATTTACCAACACTCATATACGCTCACAAACACTTAACGGTTGATAAACCACCGTTATTACACATTGACGTTTAAATATCACAAATTTTAGAAAATAAAACAAAACTGCCTTTTTACTTTCCCCCCAAGAAATCCTAATGCATTACTTTACAACTTTATCTAAAGTCTTTTCTTTCATGGGCCAGCTGTAAGACATTTCTCTGTAGACTGCAGTGCTCTGTAAGTGCCATTTTTTTTTTTGTTTTTATGTTAAAAGTTTTAATTTTTATGTTCAAAGTAAAAGTCAAACACTTATTAAAGTTTGGCTCAAAAGAGCTCTTATAAATGTCAAAACTTAAAAACTAGCGGGCCCATTCACTGTGGGCGGGAGCGTGATCGTAAAAGAACGGGCAAGAAAATCGCCAAGGTTAGTTTTTTCTCCCGCCAGTTACAAGAAAATGTACTTTAATAGTAAAACAAATTGACAAGTATACAAAAATCTGTGTACTACAGTCACAAGTTTTAAAAAGAAGAAAATTAATCTAAATAAATATTCCTGTGTCTGAACAATATTAACGATTTGGTGCAACTGTTTATTTTATACTTACTAATATTGTAAACTAGCGTCTTCATATCTTCACCGTGAACTATAGTTCCAGTTTACAGTCCCATTAACCCAAAGTTTTATGTCCGCAATAGATCCACGACGTTTGGACTGGGTAACAATTGATTATTTTAATAGAATGCTTAGCTGATAGGCACAAGACCTTATTTATCATAGCACCCACATGCCACCAGCTTTTAGGCTGCTCTTAATTTAATCCAACGTAGCAACAGAATTATAGAGACCAGCACCATTCGTAACTCTACATTCTCAACGATATCACAAGCTGCTCTCATCGAATCTCAGGATACATTTAGGAACTTTTGATACAGCATATCAAAATATACGTAGTGTAACGAACAAGACGCATCTACTGGAAGCACTGCTTGAAGAAAGGCCAATTATAAAAGCGCTATGTATATCTGAAACATGGCTTAATACTTCGAAACTACAGAATTTAAGTATAAATGGATTCTACGTAGCAAGTTCTTATTGCCGGGTTTCTCAAGGCGGCGGAGTATGTATATTGTTAAGTAACTTTGTAGAATGTAAAGAGCGATTAGATATAAATTGTTTAACTATTGATTCTGTTCTTGAGATTTGTGCAGTAGAAGTGCGTAATATAAATACAGTATTAATAAATTTGTATCTGCCTAAAAGTAACAAAGACTCTAATATAATTTTATTTTAACTAGAAAAAAAATTTAATTGCTAGAATTAAAGGATAAAATGAAAACAATTATACTCGGTGGCGATTTAAACGTAGATTTTCTCATAAATAGTAAATTTAAAAGAACAATAGCTAATTTATTATTAACTCTTAACTTAAAACAGCTGGTAAAAGAACCAACACGTATCACAGAAACTACAGCTACTTGCATTGATCTAATCTTTACTAACCTAAAGAAAAAAAGAAATTGAAATAACAGTTCAGGAGTTTGGACTTATAGATCACAAATGCGTATTATTATTTTTAAGAACAAACGGATTGTCTCTCCAAACTTTTATAATGAAAAAAAGAATATTTAATGAACGTAGTATGAATAAATTTAAAGATAGTCTAATAAAAATTAAATGGCAAGCCGTAATTAAGGCAGACCAAAATGTAAACGAAACTATAATAACGAAATAAATAAAAAAAAAGTTATAATACAACAGAATCAGAAATTGACTTGGCTTACTAAAGAAATAAAAATATCGTGTAAAAATAAAAGACTCTTAAAAACTTTTCCCTCACAAACAAATAACGAAACAATTCATAAAAAATTATTGAAAAAACTAACATACAAAAGTAAAAAACTTGAATATATTAAAAACTATAATAGATCAAACAACAAAATGAAGTCAATGTGGAAATAATAAATATGGAAATAAAATAATGAATACTACTACAAATAAAAATAAATTAGTCTATAAACAAAATATTAATCATAGAATCAAAATTACACTCTTAACCAATCCTAAAGATGTAGCTAATAAATTTAATGAATATTTTGCGTTTCAATCTGGTAGTCAGTATCCTACAAAACAATACAAGTTAACAAACTCTATACAGCTAGAAAACTCTTTATTTTTAAAACCAGTAGAGCCACGGGAAGTCTTTCACGTAATAAAGTCAGCCAGGGCATAGATGAAATTCCTCCTATACTTGTAAAGAAATGTATATGCGTTTTAGTGGACCCATTTACAACGTTAATCAACCAATCCTTTGAAGAAGGTACTTTTCCGGATGCACTTAAAGTCTCCCTATTAAAGCCAGTCTTTAGAAAAGGAGATAAATTGGATCCATCTAATTACCACCCCATCGCACTGTTACCGGCATCATCCAAAATATTTGAACAAGTTATGTCGAAAAGAATAATTTCATTTGTTGAAGAATTTAATGTCCTTGTCAATAAGCAATTCGGATTTAGAAAGGCTAGGTCAACCACACTTGCAGTCTATAATTACGTACAACATATATTAGATGAAATAGGAAACCGAAAATATGCCGTAGGGATGTTACTCGACCTAAGTAAGGCATATGATAGAGTAAATTATGATATATTGCTAGAGAAACTCTATCATATTGGAATACGAGGTATCCCTTATAAATGGTTCAAATCATACCTCACAAACAGAAAACAATATGTTGAAATTGAATCTAAGAACTTTAAAACTGGAGAAATTCAATATGTAAGATCTAAAGAAAATTATATAAATAGCTCAATACCACAAGGTTCTGTCCAAGGATGTATATTGTTTTTAATTTACATAAATGATCTGCCAAAAGTAATAGACCCGCATTGTACCCTTTTTGCAGATGATATATCAGTTCTCATTCCCTGTGCTACCGAAATAGAGCTAAAAGCAAGGTTAGATAAAACCCTAACTAAAATTACAGAACGGCTGCACGCTCATAATCTGGGTTTGAATTTAAAAAAAAAAATACAGTTTAGACCACGCCAAAAAACTCCATTGAATTCAAAATATACTTTTAATAATGAAAATATTCACAGAGTAGACTCAACATACATACATACATACATAATGTCACGCCTCTTTCCCGTAGGGGTAGGCAGAGATCACATCCTTCCACTTGCCGATCTTGGCACACACTTTTAGCTTCATTCACACTCATTAACCTCCTCATACACGCCCGTCGGTTTAGGGTACTTTTGACCTGCCCTTTCTCTAACATTTTTTGTATTTGGTCATGGAAGGTCTTACGTGGTCTTCCCCTCCCAACACTTCCATCCACTTGTCCATCATAAATCACTTTCGTTAATCTACTTTCATTCATCCTCTCAACATGACCAAACCATCTAAGCATACCTTTCTCAATTCTTGTCACTATATCTTCTTTTACACCAGCTTTAACCCTTATCACTTCATTCCTTATCCTATCACTCAATTTCACACCAAGAATATTTCTGAGTAGACTCAACATCTTTATTAGGAATAAATATTGATAGTAATTTAAACTGGAAATCTCATGTACAAGTTCTGGCTTAAAAACTTTCTTCATTCACATACGCCCTGTACCAGTTAAAGCGAGTTACTGATTTTAAAACTGCTCTAGCAGCTTACTACTCAAATATCCACTCTAGGCTGACGTATGGCATACTTCTGTGGGAAAATAGTACGGACGTAAATAACATTTACATACTCCAAAAAAATGTGTAGGTATGTATTTTATGTAATATAGGAGATCAAATGACTTCTTGTAAACCGTATTATATACAACATCGTATACTTACGTTAACCTGTATATACATACTAGAATCCTGTAAATTTGTCAAACAACACATAAAGCTTTTCACAATAAATGAACTCTTCAATCAGGCGAAATGATAGATATAAAAATAAAATAATAATCTCCGTAAATAAGTCACAACTCCAGCTCGTAAATACTGGTCCTCAACGAATGTCAATACGAATATGTAATCATATCCCCAATTACATCAGGGATATAGAAAAACCTGATCTCCTAATAAATAATCTGAAATCTTATCTTCTGCAAAAGGCTTTTTATAATCTTAATGAGTTTTTCGCAGATAGGCAATAAATAGTGTTTAATCGTAATTCAGTATTAAGTTTAAATATTTTATCTTTAAGTTGTGTAACTATTATGTAAAGCGCTCTTTCTCCCAATATTTTGCAGTGCCTCTACGAGGTGTCATATGTATAAAGTGACAGTGACTTATTTTTGTAATACTTGTAAGATACCATGTGACAAGCAAATGAACAAATGAATAAATGAATGAATTTCGATGCCGGTTTGTCTGCGGCCTCAGTTAAAATGTTTACAGTAAGTTGTAACTTTGTTTTGACGTTGTGTTACGTTTGAGGTAGTGGTAATACAGTTGTACAGTTTTGTAATACATAATTTTCGCTTATACGTAAAACAATATAATTAACAAATGAATAATAATATTATGCGTGAAGTGGAAAATTCTTGACTATGATATTATTGTCAAGAATTTTTCACTCAAGAAAGAAAAAAACAACTTTAACGAGTTTCTTGCCTTATTCTTCTCGAAGCTTCTGCCTGCAGTTAGGGGCGTACATACATACATATATTTACGCCTGTTTCCCCGAAGGGATAGGCAGAGGCATATTATAAGCCCACACTTCGCCAATAGCGTTGTTAGTCCAACGTAGTAGGTGGCGAGCCTATTGCCGCATGTTAGCTCATAATTTGATATTCATAAGAGCTTTATGAATTGAATGAAAACTTAAATGAAATAAATTGACTGTAACATTGAGTGTGTCGCAATGGTGTTGTATGTTTTGCGGGACTGTCCGAAAGGGTTACCGCAGCCTTTGGACTTAGCAGGCACAAGAAGGAACATGGATGGTTTTTAGTCAGTAAAAGTCTGACACACCCACAGCGGGAGAAGGGCATTAGATGATTTTCCATCGAAAAAAAATGGTGTTGTATGTTATTGTTTGTAAAAGGTAACCCATAATTAAACGAAAATATTAGGTCAATTGCTTCCGAATATCAAAGCCGTTAGCTAACTACCGCCGGCATTCAAAAGACACGGGTGCTGCGGGCATGTGTGAGTTGAGCGACCAGATTGTGTCGTAAACTATTAAATAATAACAATAAAAATGGCATAGAAAAATCGAACAGTTTCACATTTAGGATTGGATTTAAAATCAGGATTTACATACAACTTTTACAGACTCGTAATGTCTGAAAGTTCCACTATCAACAAAGAAGACGAAGTCACAAAGTCAGACAGAGTTGGTACAAAGTTAAAAGTCAACGGGAAAGTTTATAAATAGCAAACTTGCTCGGAAAATTGTTGGGAAGATTCTGTGTCGTCGTTTTCATTCATAACATTTTCTTATACTTTTGAATAAATTACTTAATGACACATTCGTTAGGTACTTATACCTTTTTTTTTATTTACGTCGGTAACAAAATGCCTTTACGCACTGCTTCACGGCCAAAGGGGTACCTAGAGGGAAGTGTGGGGCTCATCGCGGAAGACGCGACCGCCAGCAGTCCTACTCAATAAAAATCTTCCTACGTCGCCCACCGCTGTTGAAAAAGGGGCGGGGGGCCAGTGCCAAAGTTTGAAGGTTCTGACACCCCGCCCGTGGCTAACGTTCCCCGGATTAGAACCGGGAGGACCTCTTCAGAGAGGCGCAGTCGCGCCTTCCTTACTTCCTTATGCGACCACAGGCGTATGTGGCCACCATTCACTCACATTCACATCAATTAGAGATAACCATAATAGGACATTTATTATTTTGTAAAATAAAAACTTTATAAAACCGCAATACTACTCGTAGTTGGTCAGAATCTATTGAGGAAATAAAGTTGAGTTCACGATTCTGTGTCATTAAATTTTAACATCGAGCGCTTCCGTGCTTCGTAATTGACGTGAAGCGTTAGTCCTGGTTTATTTAATTATTTTATTATTACATATAGTAGATGTTAAAACACGTTGCAGGTCTTTGAGGTTGGTTTAAAAAATCTAGTAGGACACCAGAAGCCTGCCTTTGCCAATCGGCACTTTAACTCTTTAGAGGAGGCATCATATTAATAGTGGGACATTAACGACTTGCGATGAAAGAACGAATAGAAAGTTTAATGGTCTAAAAAGCCTTTGTCCTTTTAAATACGCTCACATGAATACGGAAAACACAATAAAAAAGGTGATGTAACAGAAAAAGGTAAAGCGGTTTAGTACGCTCAGTTTACAAATATCCGAGCTGTGCCAGTGTAATCGTATCTCAAAGAAACCACAGACAATTAACCCAACCTTTTTGGTGGGTAGCTTCACTCACTGGCCAAAAAGAATAAGTATATAAGTGAAAGTGAAACTCCTTTTTAGTTATGGCGGTCTGCTTGAGGCTTAGCGGATTGGTTGCTGCTGAGGATTGGATGATTTGAATTTAGAATGTTTTAAATATTGCATGTTATAAAATTTTTACTATACAGGATCGTTAAAAAAATACATAGGTGTGAAAAATAGGTGAGTTGGTCAAGTTGTGTGTAACAGGTATTCTGCCAGAATAAAGTAGCGCATAACTTCTAGGCATTAAAGAAAACAAAAGTTTTGGTGTGACGAGCTATATCCTAGTGATGTAATGTGATTTTTGACGTGACAACGTCTTATAAATTGGTTTGCCGGGTGACACTTCAAGAAACTGCGTTACGCTCCGCTCACGTTATGCGCTCACAATGAGAGCGAGTGAGAGGCACGCGTCCCTTCCACTCGGGCATGGTTAGCCCGCCTAAGAGCGAGAGAGACAGACATAAATATAATTCTTTGTATAAATAAATGTTTTAAATTGTTACTATTATTTCATCCTTCTTCCTACTATACGAATGAATATTCACATTAAAATTATTTTACCACTCAAAGTCGTTGTCACGTAAAACTTTCGCCCGTATACCGACTTTACAGGCAACCAATTTTTTTATATTTAACACTCCTGAACGCCTTTGATCTCTAACACAATAGAATATCTATTGTTTGTCAGTTGATGAAAGACACTCGCGTAGGAACTGTTGCTTATGATTAAAAGGTCACTCTGAGGGTCATGGACATGGACATGGTCTTTTGTCACTTTGAAACTAAAATAAAACCTGAAAAAACGGCTTCAATTCTGTGTTTTTAGTTGTACCCAAATGTAATAGTTTTGTGTGGTAACAGATAAACGGACATAAAATACCTACCCGGGCGGGTTTGTACGATCAATTTACAAATACCCGAGTTGTGTTAATGTAATCGTATCTCAAAGAAACCACAGACAATTAGCCTAAACGGATGTGGCTTAAGGCAACGTATTATTTTTATATAGGTACTAATTTGAATCAAATGCCACACAAACGGTCACCCATCCAAGGACTGACCTCTGTAAACTCTGCTTTACTTCGGTGATCGTTTCCGACCACCTAGCATCGCAGAGCTACGAGCGCTTTCGTGCTTCGGAAGGCACGTTAAGCCGTTGGTCCCGGTTATCACTAAATGTGGTAGTCGTTAAGCCATGTTAGAGGCCTAATGGGCGGCTTGATAAAGTCTAACAGCAGGACGCCATACACCTGCCTCCACCAATCCGCACTGGGTCAGCGTGGTGGAGTATGACCCAATACCCTCACACCTTGGTATGTGAGAGGAGGCTCGTGCTCAGTAGTGGGACGTATATGGGCTGACATGATGATGACTAATTTGAATTTAAGTTGTAATAATTGAAACACATACATATAATAACGCCTTTGACCCGAAGGGTTGAGCAGAGGCATATTATACGCCCACTATATTGTTGGTCTCGCTTAATAGGTGGCCAGCTTATTGCCGGACTGTATTTTATTAAAAATCCTGTGTGAAATATAAGCGTGCCGGAAAATTAACTTATAAAAGTTACTTAGGAAATAAATTAACAGAGTTTAATTCAAGCCAGTAGAAGTTTACTAAAAACTTTACGTAACGGTAAATTTAGCTAGTTTTATAATTGGGCACCAAGCCAGGTGTATAATGGTTTTAGTTTGTTATAGTGGCCAGAAAACCTAGCCATAGATCTTGGAAAGACCTGGCAATTTTGTGTAAAAAAATCTTCATGTTCCAGTTTGCCAAGCTAGAGTTTTGCTTACTAAGTACATGAGGGATCAATAGCTTAATGTTTCTTTCAAAGCCACCTTTGAAATCATAGGCAACCGGTCACCCATATAAAGTGTATGTAAACGCTTTTTAACTTCAATGATTGTTGTCTAGTATTGTAGCTCGCCACCTATTACGTGGGACCAACTATATAATTGGCGAAGTGTGGGCGTATAGTAGGCCTCTGTCTACCCCTTCGGAGAAACAGGTGTGAATGTATGTATGTATGTAACTAGAAAAAAAAAATTACTAAGTTACACAAAATTTGAAAATATTTCACAAAAAAAATAAAAATCAAGGAACTTATATATTCTTAAATAAAAAATGAACAGTACGAGTTTACTTACTCTGAGTCAAGTTATGTTTTTATAGTTTCATACATAATTTAGCAAATGACCTTAGCGAACTAAGTTAATTCCTACTTTACATTTTTTTCCGAGTACATACAAAATTGCGAAAATTACTTAATTTGTTTATAGTATTGCGACAGCTAATAATGAAATCCGACTGATAATTATCTCAAAACAAAATTAAATGACACATGAAACCAGTGAACTTAGAGTAAACCACACATATATGTGTAATCAAATGGTCTCAGAGATTTCAGTAAGTAATTACTGGGCAGAAGCGCCTGTACTTGAACAACCAATTAAATATGAAGGTGGCCGGAATTGGCTCTACATACGCGAACTAATTGCTCGTTTCAGAATGCTTGTTTCATAAACTAGCAACACATTTCGAACATTACACGATAATGAAAACAATAACAGAGATTTAAAATTGCTTTTGAGATATTTTAATGGTTCAAATATTGTTAATCATTTGACCTTTCAAAGCACAGGTACAGTACACATACATACAACCTGTTACAACATACAACATGTCCTGTTTTCCCAAAGGGGTAGGCAGAGGCAATGTAATTGGTGTAAATTGAGAGCAATTTAATAGGTGAGAAGCCTACTGCTGTTTACCGGGGAAATAGGGATATTATACATAGGGGATATAGTCCAAGCCAACCTCACCTACTCATGCTTCTGCCTACCTATTCGGGGAAACAGGTGTGATATTATGTATGTGTTGGGGTGTGTTTCATCTAAGGCCCATAGTACACGGCGTATTTTAAACGCGCCGACGACGCGCGTTCAGAAAAGCGCGTCTTCGGCGCCGTGGACGCTGCTTGTTGCGTTTACATTGATTGATCTTTTTAAAAGAAGTACTAAAGCCAACGCAAGCAGTATTGTCTCAACCGAGGCCATTGTGCAACTGAAGAAAAGGAGTCTCTGATCAAAACGCAAAAGCGCAGTAGAGGCGCGTTTCACGATCGCCCCGTGTGCTTAGGTTACTAGGTTGCGTTCGAATTGCGTTTGAAGCGCGTATACGCGCGTCATCTGCGCGTCGTCGGCGCGTTTAAAATACGCCGTGTACTATGGGCCTAAGTGATTACAAGTTGCCAGACGACCAAAAACGTTGAAAAATATTAGTTTTTTTTGTTTTATATAATGGCTTCTTCTTGTTAGTTTGAAATATCACAAATTTTAGAAAAATAAAACAAAACTGCAAACATGACGCTTCACTTTCCCGCCAAGAAGTCCAAAAATTTAAGTTATGAGTGTAAAATTATTGGTCAAGATAATAATAAAATTCAATAATTTCAGCCAATTTTTAAAGGTTCCGTCTATGTCTTCACCAAAATTCACAAAAAAAATTCTAAACAAGTAAGTAAGTGCTTATTACATTATTTTTTTAAATTTGTGCGATAAATTTTAAACAAATAAAAAATAAATGCTTCTTGGCAAACGTTATATTATGCCTTCAACCCCTGCATCAAAGGTAATCGCATAATTGCATTATTTTTGACAATTATAGATTGGTGAAAATCTCTAAACAAAATCGCTTTTAACGGATTCTGATGCGGTTTCATTTCTTAGACAAAGTGATTCAAGGAAAGTCTCTGTGTAGTTAACGAGGACAAAGTCGCGGACGCTGCGCTAGTTCTTCTTCTTCCATTAAAATAATGGCTTCGTGCGTCTAGCACATTTAGCCAGTGTCAAGTAAGTGATATATTAATTATATATAATTTATAGTAAATGAGAATGAGTGGTGACCAAGATGATAAATCGAAGATGAAATACCCTCCCCTAAACCCCTTGAGTCCTCAGTAAAGATGTGGGACTATACTGAGATCTCACATGAACTCCTTGAGAGAAAGTTTGAAAAGTGATGTTGCACTGTTTTGTTTGATTTACCAACACTTATGTATATTCACAAACACTTGACGGTTAATAATCCACCGTTATTACACATTAATGTTAGAAATATCACAAATTTTAGAAAATAAAACAAAACTGCAGACATGACGCTTCACTTTCCCGCCAAGAAGTCCTGCGCTAGTTATAACATAAAAGGGAAGTATCTGTGTGACGTCGCTGGGGGGGAGTCGACCCGGTGTTGCCACCATTGTGACTGCGCGGAAGACACTGCGCAGCACACTTTGGTGGCTTGCCCTGCTTAGGCGGGGCCGCGGTCGACGTTGGTGGAGTGGCTCTCTCGCTGCCGACCATAATGCGAAAGATGGTCGTCAGCGAGACGGCATGGGAGGCGATGGCCTCCTTCTGCGAAGTGGTGATGTCGCAGGAGGAGGCCGCGGAGCGGGAGAGGGAGTGGGACCCGCTCTCTCTCCGGCTACGCCGTTGGCGCAGCGGGCGGCCACACTGCGCCTCTTTGAGGAGGTCCTCCCGGTTCAGATCCGGGGGACGTTGGCCGCGGGCGGGGTGCCAGAAACTATAAATTCCCTGTGCTGGCCCCCGCCCCTTCTTCAACAGCGGTGGGCGTCGTCGAAAGATTTTTAGTGGGTAGTAGGTAGTCCTACTGCGGTGGCCGGGAGACAGTGCGTAAATGCATTTTGTTACCGACGTAAAAGTTATAACATAAATAAATTAATAAAACCAGTGCAAATGTATTCAAAGAATATATCGTCAAAATAAACTGATCAAATGTCTCATAGAAACTTTTTGCATTTAGGAATAGAAGTATCAAATATATAGCGGACCTTCTGTGCCAATGTATCTTCAGCTTTCTCAGTCACAAGTAAACATATCAGGGCGAATACAGCCACCTCACCGCGCTCTGAGAGCTATTTGCAAACATTCCTTTGAGGTTTCATGTCAGTTATTTATACTTTCAGGTTTCATGTACCTACTTTAATGACATAGACATAGTGAGAAGACAGATGATCACAAAACCTTTACAGTTACTTGAGTGTAGTGACAATGAATTATCGTTTACTCCCGAAGGGGTAGCCAGAGACATATTATATGCCTACATTTCGCCAGTATTAATGTTGGTCCCATGTAATATGTGGCGAGTCTATTGTTGTTTACCGGGAACTTTTATTATTGTCAGAGCCTCGTCAGAGGTGCACAACTTGCAGGTTAGGTTGGCTTGGGCTACTAAGACATTGTTAGGATCCCTATATCCCTTTAATAAATATAAGTTATTGATTTAAAACAAAAATCGTTTATAGCAAATATTATTAGCTTTCTTTGAACTAGTTATTACATAATAGTGACATACGTACAAGTTGTTATAATTTTAATGTGTGATTCTTAGTTTAGAAGGCCTGCTTCCGTTTAAATCTATACTTACCACAATTCATTTAAAAAAAAAACAATTAAATGCTTGTTGTCAAACGTTGTAACCTTCAGTTCCTGTATGGAAATTAATTTATGAACGTAACTATATTGTACGATATAAAACATATAATATATATGTGTGGACGACTTCTCGGAGGGTCCATGACAGCAGGGGCCCCTGAACCAGCTGCCTAAGACCCTCCTAGCGCTGCTTGATGGGCCCTCCAAGCCCGCCCGCTGTGCCCTCCACAGGTTCCAACAGGTAGTGACAGTGAATTATCGCTCGCTACATATCTCGGAAAGGATGTTAAGCTATTGGTCCCGGCTGTCATAAACATCTATGGTAGTCATTCAATATTAGGGATTTAGTGCCTTCTAACTTCCTGGCAGCTGGTTTAACCATATAAGCGTTGCGGAGGTCAGACGGCAGACGCTCCATGTAATAACTGAATTTCAGCCAAATCTGGTTAAACCAGTGAGCAGACCCTGGGCCCTAAGTTAGTCTTCTTTTTTTTACGTCGGTAACAAAATGCATTTACGTCTATCGGCCAAAGGAGGAAAGAAAGGGGGTGTGGGACTCCACACCGGCAGATGGCCGGCCCGCCTGCTGCGCCCTTTACAGGTCCCTCTTAGTTTCCTCTCCGGTAGTACTGACTACACCCAGAGTCGCCAAACTCTGGGTTCCGGCAGGTACTCAGACCCCTCCCACGCCAAGATGGAGACCTGTCCGGGGAAGCCCTAAGTTTAAGTCTAGGGCAACCGGGATAATGCTAGGATTTGAGCCTTATGAGTCCACTGCTAAGCATTTACCTCTACAATAGATTACATTATATTGGTATTTGGCCATAACCACCACACTAGGCGGGTTGGTGATCGCAGTTTAAGGCCTACGTAACATGACGTTGCTGCCCATCATGCGGTAGGTTTTCTCTTCGTCGACTCTCTTCAGATACACTGGCACTATCACACGGCACATTCTAGGACTATATTTAATTAAATTTAAAAAATGTCAGCTTTACCCTAAAATTATATTAAATTGGTAAGTAGCAATAAGTAAGCATCTCAAGGGGATAGAACTCCTCCAGTGTTTTAGGGTGGCATTAATTCGTTCTTGTTATACTAAACAGTTATAAAGTAATCCGGCGGGACCAAAGACACGGTCCCTAATGAAAAAACGCCGGTTTAATTAAGATCCACGGTCTTGTACATATTATTTGGTGGAGTAATATACATTTTCTTTGTGTACCATTTTAGAGTGCCGTATTCAAAAAGACATTGCGCTAAAATGGTTATTATTACAATGAAACATACAATACAATCACGCCTGTTTCCTCGAAGGGGTAGGCAGAGGCATATTATACGCTAACAATTTGCCAGTTTTATTGTTGGTCTCACATAGGTGGCGAGCTTATTGCCATATATCGGATTTTTTTTTTATGATCGCCAGACCCTCGTCCGTTTATCGGCAGGTACACCACTTGCAGGTGAGGTTGGCTTGGGCTCTTTAAGTCTTGGTTGGATCCCTATATCGCATGCTTAAAGGAACATCGACCCATTAATAGATAGGTCAGGTTTGAGTTACGTGGCCTGAAAGGCGATGGCCTCCTTCTGCGAAGTGGTGATATCGCAGAAGGAGGCCGCGGAGCGGGAAAGGGAGCGGGATCCGCTCTCTCTCCGGCTACGCCGTTGGCGAAGCGGGCGGGCCAGGAGGGCCCGTCTGGCCGCGACCGGGGGGTCTTAGGCGGCGGAGTTCCTCCCGGTTCTGATCCGGGGGACGTTGGCCGCGGGCGGGGTGCTAGAAACTACAAATACCCTGGTACAGGTCCCTCGTCCCTATTTCAACAGCGGTGGGCGTCCAAACTTCCAGTTTTTTAGTGGGTAGGAATGCGGCGGTCGCGTCTGCCGCAAAGAGTCCCACACCCCCTCCCGGTCTCCCCCTTTGGCCGGGAGACAGTGCGTAAATGCATTTTATTTCCGACGCAAATCAAAAAAAAAACCAAAAAAAGCTTTGAGTTACGTACTTATACAGTCTTTCTATTTCTTACTGAAATCTAATCAATGTTAATTAAACGTTCAAAACCAAGCAGAATTACTAATTATTAAATCAGTATCAATGTAATGCGCTTACAAGTAGGACAAGTATTCTTTAGAAGATCTTCTTTTGTTTTGTCCCAAAAGTCGTCTTTTTTGAGTTAAGTCACTATTCAATTAAACATGCGATATTAGTCATTACACACTGAATACATATCTTTTCATGTGTATCTCTTTCCCTTTGTTCATTACTCTTTTCGTCCTAAACCCATCGTTTCTTATCACTACGTTTGTTATGGACAAACGGTTATTTTAGTCCGTGACTGTCCTCTGTGTAGTGAACACAGTGTGTGTTTTGTATTGTTATATTTGATTGATAATTTAAAAGAGCATAGCCTGTGAGTTTCTTGCCAGTTCTTCTCACAGAGCGGGGGCTCGGAACTAGCACTTAGATTTACTTACACCTAATTTTAATTTATTTGCATGTACCTAAGTGAATCTAAGCTTCGTGCTTTCAGTGTAGTATAGTGTATATTTAGTTTATTTTATTTATATTTTGTTTTGACTTTTTCAAGTGCTATGTAGTAGTTTATGAAATAAAGAACTTTTTACTTTTACCTACGTCTTTAATTTCTGATCACTATTACATGCTTCTAGATCAATACCTATTATTTATATACTATATATTAGTGTAATACTCACCAGATCTTTTGGAGTGATGCCCATAGAGACGGTTGAGGTCCAGGGTTAAGACGGCGGGAGGGAAAGCGCAGGAGACCGCCGCCAGGGCGGCTACACACGCCGCTACTCGGCACGAAGACATCCTGCAACAAACATGTCGAAACTTGTTTTACTATTACTTTACTTGTACCGTTTGCCGCATGTTTTTTAAGCTATTGCATAGCTTCTATCGCGGGCCTTGAGCGTGAAGACCGAATCCAGAAATTCCGTAACGAAAAAAAAACCTAACACCCCCCACTACGACCGGCACAGCGGTGATACTTTTTAGTTTTTCCATCTATCGATAAAGCAGAACTTTTAATTACTTTTTTTAATAAATATCAAGCTTGTCTCCTTAGTTCAGCAACCCGCCTTGGTTGGTTAGGTGGCATTGGTTGTATCGGGTGGCTAAAATTTGTTTTCTTATCGGGCACCACCCTAAAAGTGTAACTTGAATTAATATCAAAGAAAAAAAAATAATGCATAAATAAAATAAATAAAAAATTATAATTGCTTATTTTGACAGTCTCAGAGTATTTTTTTTAATTTTTTTTAATTTATTTGGAACAACAATCAATTACATTATAAAGCTTCCAGTTACTTATAATTTAACCAATAGCGTTATTCACAAAATAATTATTTTAACTGTTTTATGTTAGTGGCATTTCCAAAAGAATTCTAACACCCAAAGTCTGAGAGAATAGTAAAAAGTCACTAAGGGAATAAGATCTGGTCTAATGTTAATGCCATCTATTTTACACGCTTCATCTAGCGTTGACGGCCGATACACGCACTCCGCTTCTGAGGTCATGGGTTCAATTCCCCCGCAGGACAATTTTTTCTGTGCGTTAACATAAATATGTGTTCTGGTTTCCTTTGTATATATCAAAATTATACTTATCTTGGAACTAAAATAATTGGTGTAATTGTCAGAAAATATTTATTTATCTTATCTTCTAATGGGAACAGGAAGAGGAACCTGTACTTTGACCCTTTAGTCGGATCTATTGTGCAACCCAAATGTGGTGAACGCAGTTCAAGCAAGTAGGATGACGCTTCTGCCCGTCACCCGGTAGGATTTCTCTTCGTCGACTCTTACGACTCCCCATGAGATGAGAAGGTTGCACTACTCTAGGCCGGTACCTACGGCAACACGGCACATTATAGTCTAGCCCAAACAAAAAACCTATAACACAATAAAAAGCAATCGTCATCTCAAATAAATATACTAACCTTAAATGTAACGGCCCAGTAGGCTCAGACAAAGGAAAGTTAACATATACAGAAAACTGATCTCAAGCCTCACATGATATCAATACACAAACATCTACATAATATCACATTTGAATAACAAAGTTCTTGGGAAACCCTACGGAGGACGTAATACTTATTGTATTCCAAGACATTCAGAGAATTTTGAAACACAAGACGCAGCTGTCTTCAAACACATTGAGACGCTGTGTTAAGGTGGGGAGTTATGTAAGATCGCTAAAATTGGGCTTTTTCAATTTGATTGTTCTTTCTGTACGGAAAAAATATGAAAAAAATAGACATAAATCTACATCATATAACACATGAGAACGTGTGGTTAAAAATAAAATAACCCGTTTAGCTTCTCAATATTTCATATATAAAGTTGCGTCTCGTCTATTTTTTTCGACCACTTTACTTCTGAGCTAATCTTCATTTTATATTTTTGATGATATTTTATATGCAATCGATGCACTTAATTTATCTTGAATACCGTCTGTCGCTGGCTCGGAGACGCCTTGCTAGGCTCCTGAAAGTCAGCGACATTCACCGACCCCTTAAGACTATTCTCAACTCTGTAATGACTTTCTTTAAGATGTTTCCACGAAGGAGTTATAAATTCTTGTTTGTGGTAAAGCCGAAGGAGAATATGATACTTATAGTGTTGAAACGCGTTGAGATATTAAATTCAGACACGTTGAGACGATGTGTTATATTGTTTCTAACTCTCTAATGATATCTTTAAGGTGTTTCCACGAGGGAGGTTAAAATATAATACTTTTAGTGTTGAAACACGTTGAGCCACTGAATTTAGACATATTGAGAAGCTGTGTTAAGACTGTTTTCCACTCTGTAATGACTCTCATTAAGATGTTTCCACGAGGGAGTTAAAAATATGATGCTTGTAGTGTTGTAACACGTTGAGACTTTGAATTCAGACTGTTGAGAAGCGTCTCAAGTTTAGAACAGTCTTAACACAGCGGTGTTAAGACTGTTCTAAACTCTGAAATGGCATATTTTCGATGTTTCCACGAGGGAGTTAAAAATATGATATTTACAGTAATGTAATGTAACACGTTGGGACATTGAATTCAGACACGTTGAGACGCTGTGTTAAAATTGTTTCTAACTCTCTAATGACATCTTTAAGATGTTTCCACGAGGGAGGTAAAAATATAATACTTTTAGTGTTAAAAGACTTTGAGACATTGATTTCAGACATGTTAAGACGCTGTGTTAAGACTGTTCTAAACTCTGAAATGGCATCTTTTAGATGTTTCCACGAGAGAGTTACAAATATGATACTTATAGTGATGTAACATGTTGAGACATGGAATTCAGACACGTTGAGACGCTGTGTTAAAATTGTTTCTAACTGTCTACTGACATCTTTAAGATGTTTCCACGAGTGTGGTAAAAATATGAAATTTATAGTGTTGAAACACGTTGAGACATTGAATTCAGACACGTTGAGACGCTGTGTTAAAATTGTAAGGACTCTCTTTAAGATGTTTCCACGAAGAAGTTAAAAATTCTTGTTCTTGGTAAAGCTCAAGGCGAATAAGATATTTATTGTATTCCAACACATTTAGATGCTGTGTTAAAACGATGTTCAAACTGATTTCAACTCTTTAAAAGTGTAATAAATCTGTAAGTTGTATAGAGTTCCTCACAACAGCTTATAAGGCCGCGCCGACCGCACCTGCAAGTGGTTCAACTACCGATTAACGGACGAGGCTCTGGCAAGCATCTTGTATGTTTGCCTAAGACTCGTCCCGGTAAGGGGCAATAGGCTCGCCACCAATTACATAGGACCAAAACAAAATAGACAAAGTGCGGGATTATAATATGCTTCTGCCTGCCTTTTCGCAAAACAGGCGTGATTGCGATTTAACTGGTTTCCACTCATGAGTAAAAAAGTATTGTTCTTGAGAAACCCTATGCCGGATATTGGTATATTTTTTATTAGCTTAGCTAAGCATTATAACTTAACACAAATATGTAGGGTGTATAGGGTTCCTACCAAAATCTAAGGAGCCCATGCCAACCTCACCTGCAAGTGGTGCACCTGCCGATCAACGGACGAGGCTCTGGCGAACAAACATAGCCTTCGCCACCTATTACGTGAGATCAACAATATAACTGGCAAAAATTGGGCGTGTAATATGCCTCTGCCTACCCTATATTTCGGGGAAACAGGCGTGATATTATGTATGTGTGTATGTAACTATGAAATAAATATATAAATTGTTAACTGCGATGTAGAAGCTATTTTATAAAGAATACAAAAATAAATATGAAAAGAGTACACAAATTCTGGTAAATCTCGCTTTATCTGGCTTTGGCAAACAAAACCTGCTCGCGGCCTTGCATGAGTTGTGTATTGTGGATTCGTACTTTATATGGGGAAGTTTATTTTTGTATGGGAAACATTTTCTTTTTTATATTTTATCATAAAACAAAATATTACATTGCATGTAAAAGAGTCACATACTTTAACTGTTAGGGTTTGTAATGACGCAATTTGAGTTGACTATATAAGTAGAACTACAATATAAAATATAGCAATTAGTCGCTAGTACTAAAACTTAAGTAAGACGTACATAAGTAAAATTTTACAATCACAAGTTATTTTCTAGAAGGAGCATTTTTATATTTAAATATTTTTTTAAGTATGGACTTACTCGATTAGTGTATTTGTCAGTGTCACGTTATAAGATAATTCAAGTTACTTGCAGCAATGTGCAGCGTTTTCGTCATTTAGTCACAGTTAAAGTTATGTCAAGTAAAGTCCGTCACAGTTAAGTAAAATAAAGTACTTTATTGTCTTTAAGATCAACAGGATCTTTAGATTCGTCAAATTTTAAAACACAAAATGGAAATTTTATATTTTTTTCTGAACAACAATGAAAGAGATATGAGCGGTACCATAATCAAGAAATAAAGCAGTCATGGTAGTCATTAAGACAGATCAAGGGCTCTATTGGAACTGGCAGCAGTTGTGAGGCGAAGAGATAAAGGTTGAACTCATTGTTGTGCCATTGGAGAGGCCTATGTACAGCGGTGGATGAAAATATGAATGAAAACAGGCTGATAATAAGAATGATAGTATTTTATTTAATTTTTAAATTATTACATACATTCACGCCTGTTATATACATATTATACGCCCACACTTCGCCAATTATATAGTCGGTCCCACGTTATAGGTGGCACCGCCGCGCGCCGGTGGATTATTGCCGCTTACCGGGTACTGTTATGTTCGCCAGAGACTGTTTAGACTTTATGGACTTATATTAAAGTAGAAACCAATCAAAAAAATACAACGTGCTGTGTCCTATTAAAGAAGCAATAAAAGGTGGCGAGCCTATTGCCGGTTGCCGGGCACTGTTATGTTGGCCAGAGCCTCGTCCGTTGATCGCCAGGTGCACCACTTGCAGGTGAGGTTGGCTTGGGTTAATCAGATTTTGGTAGGAGCCGTATATATCCCTATGTGTTATTATTATTTATCTTATTGTTATTATCATTTAATCTTTATTGCACACACATATAAATACAATATACAAAAGGCAAACTGAATACCATTAGGCATTCCCTACCAGTCAACCTTGGAGTTAGCAGAGACATCAAAGGCAGTGCGAGTACGATATTATATTTGCAGTTATGACATACTTACATAACACAGCATGCTCTATAAAGATGATCTACATAAAATACACAAACATACACATATATAAACACAAATGCATACATATTATGTCATAAATGATCATTCTTTCGTGAAGTAATTGAAAATGGATCATATTTAACGTGTCTTCAAAATTAATAAATTGCCAGCCTAACCTAACCTTTTTGTACATCAAAAATACTGATTGAGCACCTAATCACCTCATTAGATGCTCACTCAGTATTTTTGATGATCAAAAAAGCTTTTTTTAGAGGTTTAGTTTATTATATTCCATTGAAAATTAAGTTTTTGACAATCTGATATTTGGACATATGAGTTGAATTGTGTATGAGTTTAGATGTAATAATAATAAATAAGTATAATTATTGTGACATGTGTAATTTAAATGAATCGCATGCTTAAAGGAACATCGACTCATTAATAGATAGGTCAGGTTTGAGTTACGTACTTATACAGTCTTTCTATTTCTTACTGAGATTGAATCAATGTTAATCAAACGTTCAAAACACAAGCAGAATTACTAATTCATAAATCAGTTTCAATTTAATGCGCTTACAAGTAGGACAAGTATTCTTTAGAAGATTTTCTGAAGATGTACTAAAAATCGTTTTATTAAGTTAAGTTCCTAATAATGTCTTAAACCTCATTTCCAGTTTTTATTTTATTTACACAATTTTCATAATATTTCTATGACATATCTGTAATCAACATATTACTAAGACTTATCCTCCAAGACATTATGTTCAAGTCCAGTTAAAGTTAAATTCCCATGTAATTATTATTTCCAAACCTGGGTTTGTCAATTATGAAATGAAATGAAATAAAATTTCATTTAGACATAAATACATATAAACAAAGAACAGAAATCATTACAGTAAACAATTTTTTGCACATAAGTTTAATATGCCTAAAAAGGACTCCACTCAGCATGTGCTGCAGTGGAGGACCACAACAGCGCTGGATAATGTCAAGTTGTTTCTAATATGTTTTTAAAATATTCGTTTTCCAACCAATAATTTAACGACTTAGGGTGCCGATGACCGTGCTAAGGAGATGTTGTAGGACCCTGGGCCCATAAGGCAGCAACCGGGATAACACAAAAGATTAAGAAGAAACTATTTGGTTTCCAAATTGGCTGTTTCGCAGGATTATATTCCAAAAAACACAGGCAATAATTTGCAAAGTGACTGTTTCCCAGAAAGACCTGTTCTCAAAATGTTCGTTTCACAAAGCGTCTGTTTCCATAATGACTATTTCCCAAATTATAAATTTCGTAAAATGTCCTATGTAGGTTGATATTCACTAGTTTAAAGCAGATTTCGCTAAATTTCAATAAACACGTCGTCTGCCGTCTGGCCTCTACAACCAGAGGGACAAATCATATTAATCATGGTTGAATCAGCTGTGAGTATATTACTCGTAGAAGGCACTGACTTGCTAATGATTCCTAATTCCTTGTTTAAATCATATCTAGACAATATCAAAGCACTACAAATCCGCTTCATGAAATATCTAGTGGATTCAAATATTAAACTTCGATGTAAAGATAATTATGATAAATTGTTTTCTATATGTAATATTCTACCTGTGCACAGTAAAGTTGAATACCTGGTTGTTCTAGAACAATACTTCAATGACGAATTTAAAACTTATGAACAAAATAAATATAACACTTTTTAGTGTAAAACAATATTTTAGGTAAAATTATAGTCAATTTAAAAAGCGTAAGAGATGGCAAATTTACTAAACAAGTGTAAATAACGACTACGATGAAAGGACAAACCGGTATTTGACCCCAACAATATTTAATAAATATGACTGGCTGAGGGACTTAGACAGGAAAATTAGTAAAGTAAGATTTGAATTTGAATTTTGATCTCTTTAGTCCTAAGGAACCGTATTAATGATGGCCGCGATACAGGCTTCGCCTAGTGCGATTATCATTGTAAATGATTACTGTAAACACTGGAATGCGTAATAAAGATTTATTATTATTATTATTAAGATTAAAGAAGACATTTAAAAACACAGTATTATGTACCTATACAACCCAAGCTTTGTAATAAGAAGTTCTACAGTTTATACCCATATTTACTTTGTTTTATTATTGTTATTATTTATAAGTTTAAGTAATTAAGTATAGACTTATTTGCTAAGGATAAAAAAAAATCCTGATTACTGTTATTTTATCAATTTTTTTTAACACTATATACCTTTTTAATAAATAGTGCTAATCCCGCCGGCAAACTGGAAAGCAGTTTGGTGGGTTTTAATTGTATGTATAAGGTTTAAGTCTCATTAAAGCATATTATTATTAATAATATGATATCACATATAATTAATGCCATTAACTATATTACGGATTTAATATGTGTTCATTATTCCTAGAGTTTCCGTTTATCCTTTTAACCAGTTTAAGGCTGTTCTGTAGAGGAAGTTTACAAACTTCTAGAAACATAAAGTTTTCCTTTGTTACGATAGCCGTTTTGGGAAACTTAATCAGTATTTTCAGCGTGTGCTCAAGAGTTTGTTGTAACGAAATGGCAAGAGGAATGTTGTTGCCGAGGAATGAGTAATTATAGCCTGAAAGGTCGTCAATAGACTGTTGTTATCTCACTTGTCTGCCTCAATAAACTAATAAGAATAATAATAAGAATATATTTAATTGACAAAATAACATTACATAAACAAATTGGGTCAAACAGTTACAAAAAAACGTACACAAAAATATTAAAAAAAATTACAATAATAAAAACAACAACATAGGTAATGTTACCTGTCAAAAGGGCGATACATCAGCATAATGCTGCTGCATCTAATAATACAGCAGCGCTGGTGTTCCTGCACCGCCCTAAATGTTTTGCTAACTAAATTTCAGATAAAGAATCACACTTACCACTTAAAAAAACATATTTATTAAGACATAGCGCAAACTATGGATGGAGTAAAGGGACTTTAAAAAGAAATAGTTCTTACGGTATGGCTCCTAAAATTTATAATTAACTACCAAACCAGTTAAAAGAAGTTAATATTTATAAATTCAGAAAACTTTTACTTTCGCTTCTAATAAAAAAAGCCTACTATACGGTCGCTGAATTTCTTAGTGATAGGGACATTCTAGTGTAAATAGTTTTAGTAATAATAATTTAATTGAATGTGTACCTGACCACCTTGACATTATATAAATTATCTGAAAATTGTAATTTTAAATTGACTATAACATAATAATTTTAATTAAAATATTGTTTACTTTTTTGTTTGAATAATGTATCTAGTAATAATATTAATTTCATTTTATATTTTTCCTACTAAACATATGCACGCCATTGAAAGCAGAACATAGTGAAACTACTAAACATAATGTTATCTAATTATATACTAATGTACCTATGTTATTGCAAAAAAAATATTTGATTTGATTTGTATCCTACCAAGATCTGAGGAGCCCAAGCCAACCTCACTTACACGTGGTGCACCTGCCGAACAACGGGCGAGGATCTGGTGAATACAAAAATTTCCGGAAAGCTTGCCCTATTAAGTGGAAACAACAATATAACTGGCGAAATGTGGGCGAAATGTGGGAATGTGGGTGACGACCGATATGGCGTTGTAGCAAGTATACCCGCATTCCACTCCTGAGGTCGTAGGTTCGATTCCCGCACGTGACTAATATTTGTGTGTATAATTATGAATATTTGTTCTCGTCTGGGTGTTTTTCTATGTATATTAAGTATGTATTAACAAAAAAAAGTATTTATGTATGTTTATCCGTTATTTAGTATCCATAACACAAGATACTTATCTTGGAACTAAATAATTGGCGTAAGTGTCTTTTTTTTTTTTTTAATTTTTACATTATGCCTCAATATGATGATATCATAAATGTGTGTATAGCGCGAACTCTGTTCTAATTTCATAAAGCGCCATTTACCTTGCAGACTATTAGCACTCGTACATGGGTGTTCTTACATATAACAATGACGCGAAAACGAACTAACAAAACATTCAATCCAATATCGGCCATCCAAAGGTCATATGTTCGATTCCTATACGTGTTACCGCGGACGTGTTGACTTTTCCTAGAACAAAAAATTGGTGGCATAGTTGTATAAAGCGTTGTAAAAGCAGTAAAACAATTTTGAGACAACATAAAAGAAGTTTAAAATGGGTGATGCAATGAGCTGGTAATACGTTAACTGCCGGGTGAAAACGGACCTCAAAACATTTCTACCATCCTAGGTCTTGCTCGAGGGTGTCTTAAAAAGCAACTAAAAGAATGTGATCTCATGTATAAAAAAATAAAAAATTATAGTGTCATTGTGAGCAGGGCACATCTCACTGTGGTGGATATGTACTAGGTGAATGACCTAAATTAATTAAATATATAATCGTGTTACTCATTGAATAAATTCAGTCAGATGTAAGCCGCATTAACATATTATATGTTGTTATTTCGAGCGGCCACACCCCATCGGCGAGACTTTCAAAATCAGAGGGTCTCGGGTTCAAACACTGGTGGCGCTATAATCTAACTATGACTTCTGGAAGTTAAGTGCGCAATTATCACTTGCTTCGTGCATCTAAAAGATCGTTAAGCCGTTGATCCCGGCTGTCATGAACATCAGAGGCAGTCGTTATTAGAAAGTCAGTGCCTTCTAACATCCTAATAGCTGGTTTAACCATAGAATGATGTTTCCCTTTGGGTTATGGAGGTCAGACGGCAGTCACTTCATGTAATAACTATACCACTGTACCAGTGAGCAGACCCTGGGCCCTGGGCTTGAGTCTGGAGCAACGGGGATAATAAATAGGACATGACCATGATTTTATATTGTTATAGCATTTGTGTACAATTTTATATATTTTATTGTACATACATATATTATGGATCGGATATATTGAGCTGACTCCATATATCCAATTTGTCGTGGGCAGAAACCTCGTTAAAATCTTCTACAAGCGATCTATATAGTTGTAGCGACGTTCTTTTTTAGCACAGAGGGGGAGGAGTAGGAGGGGAGGCCTATGTTAAACGGTGGAAAAAATAAAAATAGCATAAAATTAAATGAAATATACTTTATTGTCTTTAAGGTCGACCAGACAAGATCATTTAGATCAACGGACGAGGCTCTGGCAAACTTATAAGTTCCCGGTAAGCGGCAATAGGCTCGCCACTTATTACGTGGGACTAAAAATATTATTGGCAAAATGTGGGCATATAATATGCCTCTGCCAACTCCTTCCAGGAAACAGGGGTGATTATATGTAGGTATGTATGTAAGATCATTTAGATTTGTCAAATTTTAACATATAAGATAAGATAACATATAAAATGGAAGTACGTGACATACACACATATACTTACAATAAATACATACAATACTTTCATAATAAAAACATTAATAACAATTCAAAACCTTTCTTTCAGTATAAATTAATTTTGTAAGTGGCGATAAGATTCGGTAGAAAAAGAAATGGTTACCATGGCAACGGACATAATTTCAGCCGACCATGTTATTTATTAGTCATAAAAACGTTTGCAAAATCAAAACTCGAAATTAATTAAGTCTTTCACAACTGCCTTCATAAACGTTGAAACTGACAAGTAAACTAAATATTTTAATTAGACATTTGAGCTGGTAATATTCCTTTTGATGTTTCTTTTCCTTATTTTATCACAGTTCGTCCTGTAGTTATTTAAAGTAATCACCATCATAAGTTACTAATAGAGTATTATGGATATTAATCCGAAATAAAGATTTTTATTATTGTTTTTTTCCGATCTCGGGCCAATGGTGACCCGGACATTTGGAAGGCATGCGTGGGGCCGAAGCCAACACGTCCCCTTAGACAATTTTAATCTAATGGTTATGTGACACCAACCGGCGATTATACCTATGTGCATTATAGAAATACACCTAAGGACAATCCCCAGTTGGTGCAAAACTATTAGGATAAGATGGAATCTACTATGGCCGGGATATTGGGTTGAAAAGCTGAGGGTAAATTGGACTATGGATAGAGGAGACTACCGGACACCTGCCGTCATCATCAGTCTCAAATGATTGTAAATGGCAGGCGGTGACTAGCCAGAGGATTAAATGGGCACTCCAAAATAGCCGTAGTGCAACGACAGGAGCGCAACATGGATATCCTCGGCTTCAGGGTGTCGTGAGGTGTACACCGTTTTCTACTCACTGCCCAAGAGGACAGTGCGCCAACTCACGACTTATGCATCTTTCACTTCCACCCTGCGAGCATGTAGGTCTTGCGACTCCACCCTGGACAGCCAATGAAGGCAAGTCAGGGGCGAGGGTCCTGCTAGCCTCTTGGGGCCCACACCGACGAACCGGAAACGAGACCGCAGTCCGACCCTCTGGAGCACTCGGAATTACGCCCGTGGTGTCGCCACTCACCAACAGCTCACCACAAGCTGCCCTGCGGGCTTATTATTATTATTGTTATAATCATGGGTGTATAGGGATTTCTTCCACCCTATGTATACTCGATACTAATATGCCTAGAGAGTAAAAGAGACAGGTATAACAAAGTTTGATTTTTCGTTGAATTAGAGTAATCCCTCAGTAGTGGAACATTAATTGGCTGAGTTGAATGTCTTTACTATCCGCGTCGGTGCCTCCCCAGGTGCCGACTGCTTCAGATTTCGCCTTCATAGTAGAAATACTAAAGGCTATTAATAAATAATATATAAGGGAGAAGTTTAGTCGGTTCAAGTCCTACATAACCACACACATCGGGTGTGTGGTATGCGGGGGCATTAACTCCCTCCTCCCAACGTGGGGGGGTAGATCCTAGTAGGGTGGTTGTTGTTTTTCTGGAAAGCAAAAATAAAAGTCTACTATGACAAGCGATTGGAAAGGTTTAGGTAAAATTTTCTACAAGGAAAATGTCAAGTAAAAAAAATAAGACATTTTTCAATATTCATAAAACAACTTCGCAGAGAAAAGTGGCTTACTATCATGAATCCAATCCCGCAACGAAACAGGGATCTCATTATCTGTACTTGACAGATGGCAATCTATAGAATTCCTTGTCAGTTAGAAAGTAAGTGAATTGGAATATATTTAAAGTTAATATTAAATATGTTGTTTTGTAGTTCTTGTTAAAAAGAGATTGTGTGTTTTGGTATTGTGTTTCATTTAACTGTTGTGTTGTATATGGAACTAGCTGACTCGGCAAACTTCGTATCACCATTTTATTTGGTGAATATTTTCAAAACTCTTTAAATACTTACTGTTTCTTGCTATGAATTGTCTGAACAACTGAACATCAATCTGTCAATGGTCAATCAATCCGCGTGCGTGATAAAACTTGCACGATACTCCCTAATATAAACAGGCCCTACCGCCGAATTCGATGAATTTCAGCTATATCTTCAATCCGTACCGGGGAATCTGCCGGAAACCATAGATTATTCTTGACCTTGGCAGACTACTGAAGCGACTAATTATTAAATGATTATTATTTGCGTTTCGATGACACTTTTTACCTATAATAATAATAATTTGTAATATAATTTAAAACAAAACACAGAGACTGTCAAATATAACGTCAATCCTTCAAAATTTGTGTCTAAATGGAGAAAGCAATCTTGTATCGAGTTCCATGTGTTCGGCATGAATTTCTACTAGTAATCGATTACCAGCAAGTTCGGCGGTAGGCCCCCTGTTTGGTTGCCAAATGTTTCTAATTACCTATCATATCATATCATATCATATCATTTATTCATCAAGTAACGGTGACTCATAGTGTTAGTAACAATATTCCTTATATTATACCTATGTTAGTTTACATATAATAACAACAACAACACAATTCACTGCCACTACTTTATCAAGGAAGTGGAGCGCAAGCAGCAATTATTTAAATACACACAATCAAGTCTGCTTGTTATACATTTCAGGACGATGTTGGAACTGGCCCGCACTCGGCGCACCAGGGATGCGCTTCGTTTCCTCATTGTCGTAGAAAAACAATCCACACGCGCTTCAGCAAACATCCCTGATGCACTACAGTAACGGGGCAATCCCATCATCAACCTGAATACATTATTATATTGAACGCGAAGGGCACTGTACGCCCTTTGGGTATAATCAGCCCACAGACTGCATGTATAGAAAGATGTGCAATAAGCACGAAACAAAGTTTTCTTAACACTCTGTGAGCAGCGTGCAAATCTGCGAGCTATCATATTACCCCTAACGCACAGAGCCCTTCGCTCTCTCTCAATATCGGCATTGTCTTTCATGTCAGCGGTCAATACGTGTCCTAAATATTTAAATGTATAAACCCTAGTTAGGGGTATTCCGTTTAAAGTTACCGGTGGTATAGATTCAGGACACTTTAAGCCGCTGGCACCAAAGACCATGACCTCGCTTTTTTTAACATTATAAATCAAACCGTGGCGCTTAGCGTAATCCTCACATAGTGCGACTAGCTTTCTAAGGCCACAAACAGAAGCACTCAGCAGAGCCATATCATCGGCGTAACTAATGTTATTAACGCTAACTCCGTCTATGTAACAGCCGACTCTTTCTCCGCTAAGCGCCTCTATTAGTTCGTTCATGTACAAGTTAAACAAAGTGGGTGAGGTTAACCCACCCTGTCTTACTCCACACTCCAATCCAAACGGGTCAGATAAGACACCAGCCCATCGAACCTGGTTAATTTGACCCTCATACCAACATTTTAGAATATTTATTAAATCTACTGGAACTTCAGCTTTCTCAAGTTTACTCCACAGTATAGGATATAAGACCAAATCGAAAGCCCTGGACAGATCGAGAAAACAAGCATAGGTAGGAGTTTTTCGGTCCGAATAGTACTTGACAGTCCATTTAAGACTTAGTATTGCACTCTCTGAGGACAACCTAGCCCGAAAGCCGAACTGGTTGTCGTGCAACTTAATGCATTTTGTAAGCTGTTTGTTAAGCAGACTGTCAAATACTTTCGCTATAACCGTCGCTAGAGATATCGGCCTATAGTTTTTAATATCTGCGCTATCTCCTGTTTTATTTTTAACTATCGGTACAACAATTATTGTTCTTGTCATTTGACTTGGTAGGTACGCATGACTCACACACAAGGTAAACAGCATTACCAACACTCTTGGTAAATGAGGCCCCGCAAACTTCAGGTGCTCTATACTTAGCTCGTCATGACCTGGGGATTTGCCTCTTGACATAGTTTTGATAACATTTTCTATGTCTTTGGCTGTAAACTTAGTCCTCAGTTCATGACAATCCGCACAGCCAGGCACAGACACTGCGGGACCAAGAGGTGATTGTACTTTAAAGTGCTCCTTAAAGAGGTCAGCAATGCGTGTCGTATCGCTTACACCCTCAATAGATGCCGGTAGACCCGGTCTATTGCTAAGATTCTTTGTGTGCTTCCAGAAGGAGCTAAAGTCTTTCCTTGTATGAAGTGATGCCAGAATGTCTATTTTTATTTGTTCCTGGTGTGCTTGACACCATTTCAGTCGGGACTTAAATAATCTTCTGGTCTCACACATCTCAGCATACAAAGGACCAGTAGTGGGCTTACCAGACTCTTGCCACACAAAAAACCTTAACCTTGCTTCGTTATAAGCGTCACTGACATGCCTATTCCACCCTTGTACCTTTTTCCGGGTTCCTCTACTCGCGACCCGATCAATTAGAGCCGATTCTCTTAATACACACACAAGATTATTATAAATATTGTCGATAGTATTACGATGACTAAATTGATTACAAGTTTTATCGCAACAGTTTCTAAGATCATCTGGAAAGTCGACTAGTCTCAATCTCTCATTACATGCCAAAGTATAAACCAGCGTTTGTTCAGGATTTCTAATTCCCCATCTGACATTATTTTCCAAATAATTTACATTCGAATTTAAATACTTAGGACTAATTTTATCAAACATACAATTAATTACAAGCGGATAATGATCCGACCAAAATACGTCATATATAACATTAACTGATACTACAGAGTCAGAGAGAGCTTTCGTACCTACACAATGGTCCAGCCACCTACGCGAACCGTGTGCCTCACTCACAAAGGTATAAGTGTCCGAGTCAATGCCTAACAGATCTGTATCTATACAGTTCCATTCACTTTCACGACAAAATTCTACTAATTCCGCAAAAAACCTCGTATTAGGGTGGGCATTAAAATCTCCTAATATATAACAGCTTTCAATGTTGTAGTGATCTATAATGGAACTCACCAAGCTGAGACAATCCGTCATTTCCGGCACATTGTTAACGTCATCCGTAGGCATATATACGTTAAACACTAACACTGACCTTTCGTTGCACACTACTTGTATAGCACACACTCTCGGGTTGTCACACGGTATTACCGACACGCTGCCAAACGCACTCTTTCTCCAAAGAAGGGCCCCGTAAGGGCGACCTTGTAGAATTCCCGCGGCAGTGTCCACCGCCGACACTCCCGTACAGCCGAAGTCTTCACTGATGCTGTGTAGGTATACAAGCTCTTCAGGTAGCAGCCAAGTTTCTTGCAGAGCTACTATATCGTGATTATTACACAGATCACATATGTTATCAATGGAGCGCTTAATACTCTTGCAATTAAATGTCACTAGTTTACATAACTGTTTATCCATTTATATGTATTGGTAGAAGGCCGTCTTCAGTACTTGAATTCCTGAACTTGTGGTGTACGAAACGCCTAAAGATTATATTTTTTAGGCCATAAATTGCCATCCAAAAACATATACTCTTTAGAAGCAGGCACAAAGAATTTAAATGATGTGTGCTCAGAACTTTGCCTTTTTGAACGTATTCTTTCCAATTTAATCGATATCTTTGTTTTTGAAAAAATGTATTCAGTTATGTCGCTCTCGCTTGTATTTATATGTATATCTTATTATGTATCTATATAACCTTAAGTAAATTAATCCTCATTATTAGTTCTGAACGGCGTTTTATTTACGGAGAAAAATTATGCTTTTGATTTCATCTTGAGTTTGTCTAGAAAGTTTTTCCGATTAGGTCAATAGTAAAAATCATTTATTCAAGTTTTGGTTCGAAAGAGTATTTATGAAAGTCAATTATTTCTGTCTATTCGATTATCGATTGAAAGAATATTTTTCAATTACTGTTCTTAAGTTTTCACTACAGATATAATATCTACTTGAAATTTTCGTCATTTTATTTTATTTTTTATTTATTCAAAATCCACAGCTCTTAAACATAAATTACAGAGTTTATATTGAAACTTACAGCTAATGGCGGATTTTATATACACAGGTTTTTAAATATATTACGGAATAACTATCAGAGGAGGTTTGTAAGGACATATTAGGAATAGTTATTATATGAGGTAGGCACAATTAAGAAACACACTATAAAACGTTACACACACGCACAAAGTATAAGTATATAGAAGATGCAAAAACAGATACACATATATTCCAAATAATAAATATAAACATCGTTGGCTATAATCTGGCCAATGCCTTCCCTAAAGGAAGGGAGTGACAAACAGAATAAATCTAAAGAAATAAACTTATCTTTATAAGTTTACTGCAGGCGATGTGTCACAGAGTTCATAAATTATGATAAAAATATATACTTGCACTTTGTTCGTACCTAACCGATATACAGTGAAGGCCCGTTTTCCTACGACACGCTACCCGTTGGTCACTCGCACGAGTGATATCTGTTCGGTGTTGACGGTAGCAAGCAAAAAATTCTCTTCGTATTTTGTTTTGTTACCCGCATAGCAAATTTTACAAATCACATCTGTTTTTCTCTTTTGTCAAAGTAGGTATACAAGTTGTAACTAAACATTTTATCAATAAAGAATTATTATTATATTATTATTATTATATTATCACGAACCCAGTTAATTAGAAACATATTCCAAAAATGTACTTTTCCGGAGGTTATAAAAAGTTATGAAATATGCACATGGAAGTAGATTATTAAAGAAAAATTAAAAAAATTAGCTCGTAAGTACTAAAAAATCAATGTCAAAATCATTTATTCAAGTTTGGCTCAATAGAGCTCTTATGAAGGCCAAACCTTAAAGCTATGTGTACGACACAATGGTAAACATACTTGTTAAAGCTTTTTTTTAATAAATAAATAGTGAGTATTTCATATAAACCTAGAAGGAAGCACAATTTCGTAATCGTAACAAAACACAAATGTTTTTCTTGTTTGGGAATCGAAGCCACGACTTTTGGAGCGGACTACAAGTCTTGACCTCCACTCCATATCGTGTATGCGTATGTGTATGTAGACAAGTTTAGGGTTTTAGTTAATAGTTGTCATTTTACGTAGGTTAGGTAATTACAGTTGGAAAGTAGAACGAAACTCTCTCATCCCCGTTTGACCCTAGCCCTGTCCTTACCTATTCTCTAGAGACATAGTTTGCCATGGGTTTGCTTAGACTGACATAACTCTTACATTATAAATTAAAGGGTGACTGTTACGGAAGTGTATGAGTAGTATAATGAGCATGAATGAAGCTAAGGTATTGTTCAGATCAACAGTGTTTGACGTCCGATATGGCGTGGAGGTCAATATGCCAGCACTCCGGTTCGATTCCTACACAGGACAACTGAACGTGCATGAACATAAATGCTTGTTCTGGTCTGGGGGTTTTAGTATGTTAAAAACTTATTTACAAAAATAATATTAAAAAATACATTGGCAACCCTGGCTTGTGTAGTAAACAACGCCCGCGTATTAAAACTTAGAAATTAATTGGAATTTAAAGTTTAAATAGTGTGTATCATAGTGCAGTATACTGTGGAAATCGAACTTTATAGGTGAAATTGTTGGTGACCAATAATAATGAAACAAAAGAGTGTTTAAAATAAAATAGTAAGAAAACTTCAATATACTATATATAAACAGTAAGTGGGTGTTAGTGGAGAACAAATAAAGCTGAAACCTAGGAAAATGCTTTTCTTAACATTAGTGTAGTGGAAATTGAAATTATTTAATGAACTATCATAAAACAAGTTAACATTGAGCCGTTGAGAACATATTTTATTTAAAAGTGAACTTTGTACCACTTCTAACGCCCCCCGTGTCGAGTAGATGAACAGTAATTGACATTTGCTGACACTTAACTTAAGGGTTACCATTGTGAAAAACAACCTGATTGTTAACGAAGTACCACAACTAGCGCCACACTGCGGGGAGTAGTGTAATACTATCTGACTTATAGTGATACTTGCAATAGTGTTGCCACTGAATAAAAAACATTTATATGAAATTTGTGATACCATACTGACGGATAAAATCCCAAATTGGTAAAAAGATTATAAATAGCAATTAATAAAGTTTATCCAGATTGAAAGTTGCAGTTAGCAACTTTATTTTACGTTGAAATAAATTGATTAAGTCGCTTGGAACTTATAAGTGTTGATATTTGAACCTCACTTCTAAGAATGTCAACAATTAGCTGTGCTGGGTGTTTAACTGCCTTTAAGCGCGGTAAAGGCCTACAATGTTTAAGCTGTCAGCAATGGTACGACTTACTTTGTGCTAATATAGCCGAAGGGCGATATAAACAAATGAGTGCCCAAAATAGAAATGCCTGGAAATGCCCAGTTTGTACAAGCAAACAACCAAAAGTAGATAATTCTAATACGCCTGCGAGGTCGACCCGCCCGGATAGTCCTAAAAATGTTAACCGAAGCCCCAGCCCTGCTGAAACCAACGTAACGCTCCGCAGGCAAGCACTCAGTCAATCAACTGATCATTCGACTGACTCTCTGAGGGAAATAATTCGGCAAGAAATCAGTCAGGCTATAGAAGATACAGTTAGAAACATAACCAACGCTCATTACAAGAAAATTAATGACATAATTGCAGAGTTCAAGGAATCTCTCTCGTTTTACGACACAAAATATGAGGAAATGAGAACAAATTTGAATGAAAACACCTCTAGCATTACGAAATTAGAAAAAGTAAACTGTTTACTTCAGAATTCACTTAGCGAAATAACAAGGCGCATAAATATACTGGAACAACATGCTCGATCTAATAATGTGGAAATACAATGTGTACCAGAACATAGATCGGAGAACCTGGTCAACACCGTCCTTCAGCTTGGCAAAGTGATTAAGTGCAGTATAAAAGAAACCGATATTCAAATTTGTACCAGAACTGCTAAAAAGGATAGTCTAAGCGCAAGACCTAGATCTATATTGGTAAAATTAAGCAGCCCTCGACTTCGTGACACTTTCCTAGCCGCAGCTATTAGATACAACAAAAACAATCCTAGGGAAAAGCTGAACTCTAGTCACATTGGAATAGCTATGAATGACCCATCACCTATATTTGTTGTTGAACATCTGTCAGCTGACAATAAGGCACTACATGCGGCCACTCGTGCTCGGGCCAAAGAATTAGGATACAAGTTTGTTTGGGTACGTTACGGTAGAATTTTCACAAAAAAGGATGAATCATCACCTAGTGTTGTTGTTACTGGTTTGAAAAAACTAGATAGTTTGTCGTAAATAGTGTTCTATCTAAACCCATTAAAATGTAATTGGAGAATGTTACGTGAGTTTTAAGTTTAAATTCAATACCATTAAATGTTATTATCAAAACACGAGGGGCTTACGCGGTTCCCTTTCAGAGGTGCGTCGACACATACACAACCGTGAGTACGATGTTTATGTTTTTACCGAGACTTGGCTTTGTGATGGCGTCTTTGATTCCGAGTTGTTCGGTAATAATTTTATGGTGTACAGAAGGGATCGTGAATCATCTAGTTATAACAATCATAAAAAGATTGGAGGTGGGGTGTTGGTGGCAGTATCAAAGCACATTAACTCAACCCGCAAACCTGAATGGGAATCCCACTGTGAGGACATCTGGGTCACAATACAAACAACACAATCGAATAGTACAAATTTCATAAAATTGTGTGCAGTATATCTTTCACCACCAGTACGCAGTGAAGTTCTGGAACATTTTATTGATAATTGCAGCAATGTAATGGGGTCTGGCTCTGACAGTTCAACACTCATAGTTGGGGACTTTAACATGAGCGGCTTGGACTGGGTACAAAGTGACACTGACTGTTTCTGTACAGCTTCTAGCGACAACTCCTCTTCCTCTCTGTACGATATTCTTCTTGATTTTTTGGCTGTTAACAATCTTAAACAGTTTAATTGGGTAAGAAATTTTCAAGGCAAATTACTTGACCTTTTACTATCTGATATTAACGAAGTGAATATCAGCGAATGTCTTCATCCCATCCGGAGCGTAGATAAATTTCACCCGGCAATTGAGTTCTCCCCTAATGTATTAATAAAAAATAAAACAAAACCTAAAACGATCATAAAGTTTAACTATTATAGGGCGGATTATGAAGCTATAATTAGATCACTTGATGGAGTGGATTGGAACAGAGAGTTTTCGTTATGCATAGATGTGGATAATATGGTTGGTAAGTTTTACACCATAATTCGGGAGATTATCAAAAAAAATGTACCCAGAATGGTATACTGCCGAGGTAAGTATCCACTGTGGTACAGCCGTCGACTTATAAAATTGCTTAAACAAAAATTGAAATGTCACATTAAGATTAAAAAATACAACAATCCACTAGACGTAGTGGAATTTACCTACCTACGAAGAGAATGTGAGCTGCTCATTAAAATGTGTTATAATGATTACATAAAAAGTATGGAAAGTCTGATAAGAAAGGATCCAAAGTTTTTTTGGACCCACATTAAAAACCTTCATAAGGCAAGCTCCTCTTACCCGCTGGAAATGACTCTCGATAGTGTGACTGCAGCTAATACTAAAGACATATCTAACCTATTTGCTAAGCAATTCTCGTCAGTTTATGAACCATCTAGTCACGACACTAATTCGATCAATAATAACTTGCCAAGGTTGATAGGTCTGGACATTGGTGATTTTTACATCAGTAGGGAGTCTATACAG